>KK118146.1:1200-16378 GCA_000611955.2 Stegodyphus mimosarum | reverse complement strand
GAATCTAGCAAATAATTTGATGCTTACCTGGAAGTAAGATGAAACACTCTTTCTTATTTTAGTTGTTGTTAATTGACGGTAGACTGGTTTATACCCTTCACAAGTCGATTAATCTGCTATCAATAACAATAACTGGTTTTTCAATACTTAAATAAGTTTTACTTTTGTTTTTGCCATTTTTGCAATGTAAGTTATTCCTTAACTGTTTTTAAAGCAAAGGAGGACTAGTAAATTCTATTTTTTTTTAAATTCTTTTTTTAAATTCTGACAAATACGTTTTCGATGATGATTTGAAATTGAATTTCTGTTCCTTGGAGATGGTATATGGAAAGTTTTCTTATTATAATTTATTGTGAATTATATATATATATATATAAACCAATAATTCATAATAGGAGATAATATTCAATAATAATTCATAATAATTTTATATACCATCTCCAAGGAACAGAAATTCCATTAAAACCAGAAGTAAAATAAACTTTTAGTCAGTATTATTATAGGTATTTAAAATTAGAATTTTCTAAACCTCTTTGAAAACACAAAATTTTGTACAAAAAAGCCTTAATCACAAAACAAAAACCAAAATGAAAAGTAAAAATTATAAGAATTGAAAAAAATTTAATTATGAAGAAGTAGCTATCGTCATTGACTTTAGATTAATCGACTGATCAAGAGGAATAAAGCAGTCTATCTTAAATTAACAAGAACTAAATTAAGAGAAAGTACTCCCTTGTTCTTCCAAGTAAGCCTCAAATTTCTGCTAGACTCAAATCATAATACGAATAATACTAAATCAAATTAAAGACATTAGTTCATTTAGCCAAAAGAATTTTAAAAACAGGACAAATTAATAAGTAATCTTTTTTAAATTAAAGTTGCTCACTACGAACACAACTAAACCACAAACAGCTAAAGGGGATGCTTACTTTAGAAGATATATCTCAGTTTCAAACTCAAAGTAAAAGCAAAAGTTATACATTTTTTAACGTTAAAAAGTAATTTAAAATCAAAAGAATATCAAAACTGACAAAATCCTTAAAATTCGTATTTAAACACATTATTAAAGATCAGACCCAGGAAGGAAATTAAATTAGCTTATTCGCCTCCTAAATTTAAAATGAAATGGCTGGAAATGCAATTGTATTCAGTGATGGAATGTAAGAAGGTTATCGTAAAACGTGTTGTTCTCTATTTAAGATAGTTTAGCTTTAAATTGGCGACAAACTTATGAAAGTTATTTGGAGGTAATGTATTGAGGCTGCTACTAATGTTAACGAATTAAATATTAGTATTATATTAATGTATTATCAGATTTTCTAATTATCTAGTCTTCTAAGTTTTCATGACACTCACTGTTCTAAAAATTCTATCTTTGCTTTAATGTTATATAGTTTAAACATCTATTGCTCCATTTTACTGTTTTGAATCAATTTGTTTGCTATGAAAAATTATATCCTCTCAAGGAGGAGTATTTTTGGCACTATATAATGAACGCCTTTGTTATTAATATTATACTTACTGATCCTGAAACCGAATTAAGAATTTTTTTTACGAGTAAACGTAGTACTCTTTGTAACAACAATAAATTATATCCTAATATTTTGTTGAAGTTTTCTAAAAATATTTTATAGAATTCAAATAACTTAGCCGAGGGAACAAAATGCATCCTGATTCAAAATTCTAAATACTAAGAAAAAAATCAAACTCATTTTTTGTTAGCAATAGGTTCTCTTACCCTTTAAAATAAAAATTTTTTGACTTTAAAATTCCATGTCTAATGATTTTCTGAATGGAAATTTATAGCATTCAGAAATCAGTGATTCTTTCCGATCGAAATTAATAATCATATGTATTATTTAAACCTTAAACACTTACTTGTCTTGCAGTTACTTGTATTCAATCAACGGGTACATGATATTCTATTACCTACTTTTCATGTAAGCAGAATATAACTGATTCTTCTTACAGAGTGGAAAAAGCCCAAATTCACAAGCAATCATATTCCACAAGCAACCTCTCTTCCACAATTAATAATTCGTCCCATATTCAAATTCGGCAGCAGAATGAGTATCAGTTATTCTCGCAGGTATATGCTGCTATGAGAAAATTATGGTGACGAAAACCGAGGAGAGAGAAAAAAATATTAATTTAAAATAATTTTGACGGTTTTATAAAGTTTAATGTTTTTTCGACTATAAAACGATTCCAGTGCTAATTCATAGTTCTCTATAGAAATTTAAAAAAATAAAACTTTTAATTTTCAATTTCCTTCTTGTAGAATTTATTCTGATTTCCAAAGTAAACCTGACATACACTGACGGAAAATGAAATTCCAACACCATGAAGTGTGCTAGATAACACGAAATTTGTGAGGTGTGCTGGCACGTAAGATGACGTCTGTTTAAATTTCGCACTAGAAGATTATACTTGGATCTAGACATGTAAATCACGTTTGCTTCAAATACGGGATGTAAAATCTGGCGCTTTATTTATCTTCCGGATTCGGTATAGTAAGTGCGAATTGAATAAAAGGAATGCCTTTAAGGCCCATATCACACATGCATTTGTTTCGTACGAACAACTGTTTTGGACAATGTTTCTCTCTGGTTTACTACTGAAAGAAAAATTTTTTTCTTCCTTTCGAAAACAAAATTGCAAGTTGTTCGTTTTCAAGCAATCAGCTTCAACTTGTTTGTACTGGGGAACCAGTTTTCCCTTCACACTAGCTGTTGTGACAAATCAGAAACATTGTTCCAAACAGTTGTTCTTCCGAAACAAACGAATGTGTGATAGCAGCCTAAGGAGGCGAAGAAGGCAGTGTCAGCAGAAAACTGAGTTTGAACGAGGCTGTGTAATCGGGCTACCGAAAAGTGAATTTTTGTCCACGTTATTGTCGAAAGACGCATCCACTATGCATGCATATTGGTAGTAGGGATCGCAGGAAGATACTTTCTAAAGAAAACAGATTTCCGGCAGCACACATGCCATTAGTCCCAAATGGTAGACCGTCGCATTCGTTGTATGTCTATAGCACATCGCTGTGCATCTACAGCAGGCATTCGAGTTTTTCTTGGTCTCTAGACTGGCGCAGTGAACTGTAGCAAATCAATTACGTGAGGGACAGCTCCGACCTTATACACCCTGTAACATCCATACCGGCAAATACAATTCACATCCATCTGCTACTTCAGTGGTGTCAAGCTAGGGCTCAGTGGAAGGAGAGTGGATGTCTGTTGTATTCGCAGATGACAGACGTTTCAGGTTTGGTGCCAATGATGGTTTTATGTTGGTACGAAGGAAGTCATATTAGCGCTTGGAACCAAACTGTCTGCAGCGTATGTACATTTGATCTCCACCATGGAGTTATGGCTTGGGAGAAATTTCTATGAAAGCAGGAGTACTTTCGTAGCTATTTCATATAACTTTTCAGCTAATTTGTATTTAGACTGGGGATTTTCCTTCTTAAGCAATATTCCAAGGAGGGGACATTTTCCAACAGGATAACTCCCATCCCCATAATTGTCCTTTCGCCTGCAATATCACTCGATCTGTCGAGTACAAATGGGATATGATTGAAAGATAAGTGCAGCGTCACCTGCTGCCAACATAGATCATTGCTGATATGACTAACCAAATTCAACAGGTACGGAATCCCGTCCCATAAAAAGACATACGGGGCTCAACGTACACACATTTGTATGATTGCACACGTACTGTACAATGAACACACATTTGTATGCTTGCATTCAACATCATGGCGACTATAACGGTTACTGATGTACCACCGTTTCACATTTCAAACAGCTCTTCATGCTACTTTAAACTGTGACCTTGAAACATTAATCGAGTAAATAAGTTACCTATGTTCTTGGTTTCCAGTTGTCGAACAGCAGACTCTGACAATTTTATGCCAGGAATATTTAAAATACGCTATAAGCTGAAGAAGGGGGCCAGTATTTTTGAAAGGCGCAGTGAGAAAAAGATGTTACTGGCAAAAATAACTCTAGCTGAAGAGTTAAGGAACCTTAATGTGGGGGCCGGATTTAATCACCCCTGCTTCAAAGTATTACTTTAACAGTAGTGTAAAATACCAATACTGATTGGTGCAAAAAAACTTTTTTAAATCGCTTAAAATAGCAATACTTAAAAAATATTCTTTAGTTAAATGAGATACTAAAGCCTGGTTATCTTTGCAGATTTCTATAATATTTGAGCAAATAGATGATAAAGCCACTCGCATCTCTTCTCATAAATTTCCGAACCTCTCCCGTTTCTTTAGTCAAGGTTTGTTTTTACACGAATCAAATTTATGTTGTAGTTACAGGAAAATGAAAAGAGTACGTTTTACTAAATCATAATAGGTGGTCCATAGTAGCAGACCACGCTCAATACCGGTGCACCATTCTTTGAAGAAAAAGTTAGCTCTTTGAGCTCTGTATGCTGACACTGTCTATCCGAGGATTTGCAAACAAGCAGTTTTCCAGCTTCTATATTGCTTTTCTCTTTAGTCCTTGAGCAAACTTCATATCAGGCAGATGGTGTCCATCTTGGCATGTTATCATCTGAGGTGGTTTACATTTTCGTGGGTTCGTATTGCTTTACTTGTGGACTATAATGAACTATATTCGGCACAGCAAGCATATTGTAATTGTACCTTATTTATTAACTATAAATAGTATAAAATGGTATACTCCTTTAGCATAATAAAGAAGAGTTAAATGAGGTTATGTGAAAAGACAGCACTCGGATATAAAATTAATTTAAGCGAAATGTGACATATTTAAATTTTACTAAAACTGAAATAACACGATGATTTAAATATGCCACAATTTTTAAACTTTATTAATTTTAGATCTGAATGCACGAGAGGCGATGTTAGGTAAATTTATTAAGAACAATGTGTACGAAATTGTTACATATTTAGTCTCATTTATGGGAAAATCACGAGTGGAAATCACTGTTGTTATGGGTGAGACCAAAAAAAACGTTGCTAGCTCCCTTAAATCTTGGTTATTGATCCACCATGCAGATGACAAGGTCAGTAATCATAGACTCTTCTTTCCTAATGACACCTTTTCAAGCTATGGCCGTGGAGGTATAGTCTGAAGAGTATTTTGGAGGACAGTGGGTTCATTGATATGTTTGTAGTAGATTAAGCACCACAGCTGGTCTCAATATCATTGCCTATTATGCATACCTCTTACATTGCCCCTTGCTACAGATGATCACATTCAGCAGAACATTGCATCTTCGTCATTCTGCATGTTTGAACCCAAACTTATTTGAAAAGCATAAATCGGGTTTTAGGTCGCTTCTGTATCCAGCCCCAAAATTGATCTCAATGCTATTCAGCCTTTGGAAGACAACATGGAAGAATCACTTCAAATGAGACCATTTTTCAATCTGAATGAAATTAGAGCTGTTATTATGCCAGCATGGATTCATGTTTATCAGGAACCATACGGACATCTGATTGAGCACATACCCATAAAACTTCAATTAAACCTAAGGACAGATCAATGCATTATAAGGAAATTATGCTAAATTTTAAATGAAAGCTTTCCAATCGTGTAAATCGTGCTCAAAAAGAAAACTTCAAGCGCCCTATTGCAACAGCATACTATTTGGTATCATATGACTCTGATAGCCTTAAATGGTTCTGATTGAAAATTGCGTAATTATGTGTTGCTAATTATCAAATCTCCCTGATAATTTAACTGCAATTTTAGATGAACATTAAAACTTAATAATTAAGTAAATTAATATTCATATTAGTCAAGATAAGTTTATATATATTGATATATCATATAATTATCTATTTACCGTGGCTGCACTGTTTACTGTGAGAGAAAAGAGGTATTAGGAGGACTGCTTACTCTGATTTACTTTACTTCTTTAGACTTCATTTACTCACAGAATGGAAAATATCGTTGATTTGACTCTTTGGGGAAAACGTGGCAAAATCAATTTTAGACGTTCAAGAAAAGTGGACCAAGGTTATAAAAAATTAACTGTGCTCAAACGCTCGATATTAATAGCTGAAAATTTAAACCTCAAAAACATAGATCAAAATCCCAATTTACATCTGAATGTGTATTAAATCCTATGCTTCACAAAAAAAATAAATAAAAAAAAATGTGAAAGGTTCCAGATTTTAAATTACGTCCAAACGGGCGTTTTTTAATGTTTTTTGTGTTAACTTTATTTATTAAATATCATGTTCTTCGCACTTAAACCATAACATTCAACTCAACAACAATATTGCATAATAATTTTAAAATGAGTATATCTTTAGAATTTCTGATCATAGTTCCGCGCGCTTTAGATGAAAAGGTTTTTTCTTCCGTAGATTGTTGCCATTGCACGCTTTTAAATCGTTTGAGTTTGTTCATTAAAAATTCGTTAAATTTTTACAAAATATGAAATAGATAATAAATCAAATTCCAAATTCCGGCTTCCAGATGCGCATATTCGGGTGGAAACGTACGTTATTTAAAATTGGATGGCTCTAGCTGCCGTTGTTTTATTGCATTTGGAGAAATACACATACATTTATGCAGATTCTTCATTATTTAATTTCTTTAAATATAATGCAGGACTGCTATATTTTGCGGCAACAGTTTGAATGTTTCCAAAGCAAAATCGCAAAACGAAAACAATAGTTCTTCAAGAACAAAGTCCCTTTGGACTAAAAAACGAAAGCCTGTGGAAACGTGAGGTCTTTTTTAAATAGTTTACCAATTTGTCTTTAAAATTAAGTTTTTGATTTTATATATTAATAATGAATCTGATCACGCTCTGTGATTTTTAATAATCACTCTACATGTCGCTTGTGCGTTAATTTATCTCCTCTACTTGAAATTCTTTGTTCTTACGCCATTCTTCCTTGAAGTCTTCTTCTATGAATTCTTACCCCCGTCCTCGCTTCCTCACAATGTGCAAACATGAATCAAGAGCTGTGTCAACATCATTTTAACATTAAGTAAGTAGCTCTATGTCGGCAAAGGTTCCAGCAAATGCAGAAATATTTTCTTTCTCAAACATCTTCTCCGCCAGATATATTGGAATTGGTCGGGGAGGGGACGACAAGTTAGCCTGATTATTCAGAAAACTCGTGAAATGAAGTTATGCTTGAAGTTAGCTGCAGAAGTCTTATTTATTTTTGGATCCCTAAAGTCGAAAGAAATTGAGTTTTCGGGCGAAAAATATGCAAGGTAGTCTTGTGCCTTTTTCCTCCCCTTCTTTTTCCTTTTTATTTTTTACATATTTTTCCTGATACTTATGAAAGTTGGGTTTGGAAATGGTTATTTAATTTCGCAAATGTCATGTGTCAGAGGGAATTCATTTCTTCTGGGAATTTCATTATGAACGTAATTGATTAGAACGGCAGAAAATTTGCATTCGGTTAAGATTCAGAATATTTTATCCAATGTTTCTCAGCGTTTCTTTTGCAAATTAAAATGAAGTGAGGAATGCTGGCAATATTAATTTCTTCGTATGAAATAAGGAATTACATACAATTTGTGGGACTAATATTGAAATACAATTAGACGTTTTTGCAGCACTCATGTATAAAAAAATTATTTTTCCTTCAATGGCGCAAATTGCTATTTTCATAACCTGCTATTTACTTTACTTGCAATTAAGATTAAGAAATGAATTATATCTGGATGAAAATACTCATTTGAAGACACATAAGCATAAATACATTTCTCTTTGAGAATACATCTGAAAGAAATACATATCCTTAACAGAATGTTTATCAATCAGAGTTCAGAAGTAAAAGCAGTCTTATAGTACGTATATTATTCCCCGACTAATCATAAGATTGAATAAATTAATGTACTCAGTTTAGTTTACAGTCACCTAAAAGTGTAAAGTTCATGATAGTTTTTGTAAATATCTGGAATCTTCATGCTACTGATTAAAATGTCAGATCATTCAAAGATTCATAGCATTGCTGAAACAGGTAAATAGAATGAAAATATTTGTACCTCCTTACCTAATTAACTTAGCAACACTACCTAATTAACGTAACAAATTTTTTATAGATAAAGTTATGCAGTTACTTACCTTCCCTTTTCTATTCTTTTTTAGATTATACTTCTCGTGAAAAATTACCAGTAAAAACTTTATAAAAAAATTTGCTAATTATCTTTGTTAGTTAACTATGTCAGTTTAAAATTCAATTAAGTGCTGTACGTTGCATTAATTTTCTATGCTTAAGTTACCGTTTTATATTTTCTAGAAATATTTATTAGTCAATAAAAAATATTAAAGAAAAAATTATCCTTATCTCCATCTTGCGCTCACAAATCATATTGCAAGTATCCTTTTACAATTATTAAAGCCTGAAAAACGCATGCCTGCGATGTTATCGGCAAGAGATGATTTGTAGGCACTTTATTTTCTACCACGATATTTTCGACCAGTGTTTTTAAACTGCGAAGTTTTAGAACCGCTTTACTTTCGAGGACGATATTTTGTACCACGATGTTGTTTTAGAACTGCGATATTTTCTCTTTGCTTTATTTTCTCCGACGATGTTTTGTTCCACAACGTTTTCGCCTTGCGTTGTTTTCTCCGCGACGTTTTAGTCCGTGATATTTTCGGCGGACACCTTATATTTGATCACACCCGAATTTTCAAAGCATATGTTGAATGTAAATTGATATCTAATGATGCTGCATTATGTAAATGGATACCTAGTTATGCTTAGTTATGGATAAATATGAATGGATACCTATTTGGTCCTAGTAACAGCATATATTTCAAACGTTACAACCGTTTAGCAGTATGAGATAGATACCATAAAAATCAATATAAAGGCAAAAAGGTTGATTACTCAGAAACACTTTTCAGATTGCTATAATATTTCTCAAACTTACTATGTCTAATGTATCTTTACGAGCCCTATGTGTAGTTCAGAGAAATTTGCAAAAACCTTTGCCGCCTGCTTGTATTATGTTATGTTATGTAGAAGTGAAGGGGCCACCTAATATTTACCCTAAGTAAGTAGGTATTAGGCCCACACACACTAACTAGAAAACTAACAACAATCTGGCATCATTTCTCGAATCGTGATGAAAATTGTGACTCCAGCCAACACTAAAAGTACTGCCACCGTCGGCGGCATCACTGGCACTCCTTTCTTTCGGCGTTAAATTAGCTCAAGTAATTGGAATACATTACATGATATGCATTGCGATTTACATAGTTGTGCAGGTGCATGTTTCAAGATGTTATCTATTGTAGTGGGCACAGGCATCATGTTTCAGGACATTATACATTGCAGTAGAAACAGGCGTGATGTTCCCACGTTACAAATTATTTTTGCAAACATGATCTGTTTACATCAGTATTTACTATCAGAATACGTTAGAACTAGAAAAGTATTTACAAAGCTTTACATTTATGTACTGTTGTAGAGTTGTGCTGAAACTTTAGCTGCTCGATTTTGACGATTCATTATCTGCTGTAACGTATGTCCTCGTGATAATTTATTTTAAAAAATTGCATTGTATCTAGCAGAACATTGTTATTTACATGTAAATATTGATCATAATATTAAATTGTGGTGGTTAGAAGTAACTTATTTCTAGTTTATAGATCATGTTTGCAATCATGACTTGTTTACGTCATTATTTACAATCAGCAGTCAAAATTAGAAAAGAATATAAGATAATATTAAAAAGAACATAAATTAATAAGTTTGAAAACAGAAAAAAAAGTAGCTTCATTTGCGTACTACGTACTTTTAGATATCTGCATACATATGCTGATACATTGCCAACTTATTTTTATCAGTTCAATTCCATGGAATTTCGTGTATTTTTACAATAATTAGTTTACAATAAATGCATTTCATGATACTCTACATTGTTAATGCTTTAGCAACTCAATGCTGGCAATTTATTATATGTGTTCGCTTTTCAAGTGATGTTACATAGAAATGTAGGGGGTTATCTATTATCCACCCTAAGTAAACAGATAGTAGCTCCTTACCCTACATGTGAGTGTCCTATATTGTGCTTCATATGATTTGCGGTGTTTATTTCTTTCCTGTAATGGTAAGCTCGCGTATATTATATCTGCATTTAATTCTTTTGTTTCGCTGTTGCTGGAGCATTTCTTTGAAGATTAAATTATACTAGCAGCCAAAAAGCCAATAACCTTCATAATTTTATTCCTCAAGTGCTTATTCTTGATTGCATATCTTAGAAATGGGAATAAATCCTCTTCTGAATCCGGTTTCTTTAGATGAAGGGAATCTGTAAAAGGGCAGGGAATCTGTAAACGGCGAGAATCTGTAAACGGGCATGCTTGTATTAGGAATCCTATACAAGTTGTTGTCTATTCTGTTACTATTCTTGAAGAGACAATTTGCGCTTTCTGATTTGTCTAGTAGAACATTGTGCGGAATAATTCTTGTTAGTACTCTAAAAAGCAATTATGTGTTAGAAGGTATTTCTTCCGCCTTATTAGCATGTCTTTGTGGTGCAGTGGTCAACATGCTTAGCGTGTATTCGAAGTCAGTGGTACGAGTTCCGGTGAGGACATTGCGCATTTTCATCTCCCCTGCTTTCAAAAAATACCTAATGACTCAACATTGGCGCCCGAACTAAAAAAGGTGGTGGATGATGATTATCGACCACCAGGATTTGGTGAATGGGTCCCCTAATCTCCAATCGCCCTTTAAAAGAGTGAGTATATAAAGTATTTCTCCCGCCTTCTTTGCATGCCTTCGTACTGTAATGGTCAGCACGCTTTGCGCGTATTCGAGAGGTTCGTGGTTCGAGTCCCGGGAGGGCACTGCTCCTTCTTTACCTCTCCTACTGTCAAAAATGCCTTATGTTTCTACAGTGTGACTACGACGTTGCTGCTTGTGTTGTAAGTGATGGATCTGGTATGTGTAAGGCAGGTTTTGCTGGTGATAATGCTCCCAGAGCCGTCTTTCCCTCAATTGTTGGATGGACCCGTCACCAGGTGTCACGGTAGGCATGATGCAGAAAGACAGCTATGTTGGAGATGGAGCTCAAAGCAAAAGAGGTATAAAATAAATGTACGCCAAATAAAGGTTGTTTCAAAGATTTTGATTCAAAAGAGGTATCTTGACACACTATTCTTGAAGAGTACAAATCAATTTGTTGTACTGGTGGAAGAAGGACAACTGATCAGCATGGCCTTGCATCTGTTTTTTGCTACAAGCAGTACAGAATTAATGACGAGTACTCCGCTTTTCAGGTTGAGGTGTTTCAAGTGTTTTGCTATGTTTACTATGAATTTAATTCAAAATTCTTATAGTGGTTCGAGATTAACGCTCGTTTTCGTGTGAAGTGATTCCCTTTCTTTGCTACAATGAACTGAAAAAATTAGTGTTTCAGAGAAACTTGCTGTTGAAATTCAGGTTATTATTAAGACCTTGCAAGATCTTGATATCTATGTTCATTCTGCTGATGTTCGTGAACACTATGGAGATTTTGCAAATGAGAGGGCTGATGTTGTGTCAAAGCTAGCCCCGAAACTTCACATTGATTTAAATCTTCTAAGGTAAAAAAAGAAAATGAAAGAACACAATAAAACAGAATCCTCTCCCAATAGGTGGAAAAAACGGCGAAGAGCGAAAAATAGAATGGAAACAAATATTTTTCAACTAGGTGATTTAAAAATTAAGAAGTTTCTGGTCAAATATTAAAAACATGGCATAAATTCATGGAGCAGATTATAAGACTGCATAAAAATAATTAAATTTAAAATATTGGCAAAGCATGCCCTAAGAAAAAGGTGTAATAACAGATTTCCCGATGAAAAAACGCTAACTTAATATTAAAAAATTTGATGAGTACACCACATGAATTCCTTGTGCGGAATATTAAATTATTTGTATTTCATTTAAACTTATTGGATTGAATTAAATCTACTTCATCGATAGCGCATAAACCACAATAGAATAAAGGCACTCTTTAAAATTCACTATATTTGTTTACCATAGCGACGCTCTGGCGCAAGCTTCACTAAATAGCATTACATCTCATTCCTTTTACAACTCAGAATGCACAAAAATTATTTATATCATCTGGAGAATTACCTGATCTTTCCCACATGTTATGTTCAAATACTATACTAAATTTAAAACAATGTGTAAAAGAAATTAAACAAGCAAAAAGAAACAGTTTTTCGCAGACTATTCGGTATTTCTCATTGAATTAATTCAGTTCTCACTTCGTGTTCACTTCAGAAAATATTATTAATAAAAACGCAAAATATCTATACTAAAAATTAAGAAGTAAATCTGAAACACTTATTTCCTGGAACAAATTCCAGAATGGATTAAGCGTGAGTTAATTCGCAATAATAAAAGAAGGCGTTGTCTTTGCAAAACTTAGTTTCTCTAGATTGGCAACAAATCCAATATTCTCCTAAGTTTCAAATGTAAACAAATATGTCCGCCATGAGAAAAAGGATTACACTTAGCCGCTCTTAAACAACTTTTAAATTGTTGATAGTTCTACAAATATTGCATGCAGATTTACTAAAGGCATAAAATCCTTAACCGGAAGGTAAGAGCAACATAATTCAGTCATTTTTAAAGCAAAAAATGCACAATTTATCAAAATATAAGAATAAAAAATCTGCGCTCACTGAACTGAGTAATACTTATTGTGTGGCCGATTGCAATCAAAATTGGAGGTGCACATCTACGTGTTATAGCAGTCCTATTTACTAAATCTTAACGTTCTGAGGCAACTCGTTTTTGAGTTATGCGAGATACATACATTCATACGCACGTATGCACAGAAGCCACGAAAAAAACCTCTTCAGAATCCATTTTAAACCAGTTTAACATTTTTTTGAAAAAGAGTCCTTTAGTCTGTTCTACTTACTAATGTGACTCAAAAACATCTTTAAATTGCATTCGATAGCGGTCAAAGTGGATATTTTCATTGAAATACGACACCCGCAATTTTTCGCGATTGCAATACTTCTATTTTACTTCATACAAGGAAGTAAAAATAGCAAAATTGGATATATTAGCTATTTTATTATCTAAGCTACAGGTTATCACTTGAAGAAATACGTTACGAAATGAAAATATATTGTCTCATTTAACTCAAAATAAATGCAGTTTAACATGAACAATTCAATATCATGAAGCGTTTTGAAAATTGAAGTAAATTTAAGAATTTATAATGATGTTTTTTACTAATCGATGTAATCTTAAATTAATGTTTATAAAAATACACTTTAAATTGTAGAGACATTAGGTTATTTCGAAGAAGGAGAGATGAAAAATGAGCAACACCTTTGCTGGGAATCGAACCACGGACCTCTCAGTTACGTCGAGCGTGCTGCGAAGAAGGTGGGAAAAATATATTATAAAATAACGACGCAATTTTAAAAAAAATGTTTAAATTATATTTAAAATTAAAATTTTAGTTTAAAGTCAATTACATATTATTTTCTTGCTGGCCATTTTCCACTGTTACGTTCAACTGTTGGATTTTCCACTGTTACTTTCAACTGTTGCATTTTTCACTGTTACTTTCAACTGCTGCATTTTCCACTGTTATTTTCCACTGCTGCATTTTCCACTGTTGCATTTATGTAAAGGACGAACGCTGAAATCTCAATCAGTTACGTTCTTGCAAATAAATTGGTTTTATTGAAAATGCCAGATAATATTATTAATAAATATAATAGAAAATTATAGTATTAATCATTTCTATCTCGTGAGTGGAAGCTAGAAATGACAAATACTCTTCATATATATTCTAACTATTTTAATCTGTTTATATACTTGCATATGCAATTACCTTGCGTTCCATTCGTATTTCCAATTTTCAGTCATTTCAGTCTATACGTTTTGGTTCAGATTAGAAAGCAATTAATTTGAGAAATTATGTTTCGTCCTTTGCATGAGAGTGCAATTTTAATTACAAACGAAAATATCTAAACTGATTAATAGTTAATCAATATTTCTGACTAAGAGCAAGGTTAGAAAATTGTTAGAATTGCTTGAAGCAGCGTTTTCGCTGTGCTAGAGTATTTAAAGACTTAAAATATAAGCTGAAAATGTGATTTACCATATATTGATTGAGAAATGTATTAAGTGCTAGGAAAATTGTAACTGTCTCAAAGTTCTCTTTACCCTTCCTGGAATAATCTAATTATAAATGGGCCTTTAAAATATTATCAATCTTTTTTTCTTTTCTTCAGAATGACATTTTTTCCACTAAATTGTTTGGAAAAACTGGTATTTTTAAATTTTTAATTGCCAGAAAAAAATTTAGAATCAATTTTTCACAAAGACATAATTGAAAAATTGGTTCTAAATTTCTTTCTTTATATATTTACTGATCAATATTCAGCGGCATAATGCTCGAAAGTTCTTCGTAGGATTAAAAATTATTCTTTTAAAATGTAATTGTACTTCTGTTATATATGTATACATATATTTTGTTCAAGTTTTTTTTAAACCTTGGAACGCAGGTATCAAATTTACTTTTGGGCGATTGCCTTTAGAATTTTTCTCTTTTTGCTAGGAGCATGAATATCTAATTTACTTTTAAGCAATTGCTTTTAGAATTCCCCCCCCTTTACTTGGCTTTCATTTTAATTTTGAAGCTTAATGTGCAAAATTCTTGACTAAAAGTTATCTCAGTTCTTCTACTACTTTCTATAAACTTATATAATATATGCATATCTAACTATAAGAAAAATAGATAATATGTAAAAGATTAAATTAGCAACGTAATTTTCAATTCTAAAAATAGTAACCTCTCTCTGCACTGCGTCATTTCTAGATTAATCCATGTCATATGACTCTTACATAATTCTGGTGATATAAATGTAACTAAAAGTCGAACAGCCAATAATAATTTTACAGTAGTATTAACTATCCAATCAAAATGCATTGTAAACCAAAACTAAACTCAGTCTGAATTAAGATGTCACCCTGAGCATAAACCACTTGCTTGTTACTCTTCGGCCTAGTTGGACTGCTGTTTAGTGCTTTCTTCTTGCTGCGAAGTTATAAAAAATGTAAACCTCTTGAAATAGGCACAAATAATGTGCCAAGTTGTTTGTGGCCGCAATATGTTTACTGAAAATAAAATGAAGATTTAATTTGCTTCGACTGCCAAATTTCTTATTCAGTGTGGATTATCTTAGCATT
>KK118145.1:25799-48905 GCA_000611955.2 Stegodyphus mimosarum | reverse complement strand
AGCCAGCATTCTCACCGGACTTGAATCCAGTAGAGCACGTGTGGGACATGCTTGGCCGACGAGATGCAACCCGTCAACCTCCTCCTGCATGTGTACCGGAACTTCGGAGAGCATTGCTTTTTGAGTGGTGTAATATCCAAGATCAGATCGATAATTTGATACTCAGCATGCCTAGGCGTTGTACGGACTGTATTGCATCGTCTGGGAGACATACAATGTATTAACAATCATACAAACTATGTAATATTGTTTTTTTGTAAATAGGTTTTTTCTGTAATTTGCTCTAGGAAGAAAAAATCGCTATTTCTTTAATATCACACATATAGCATCTTTTTTTGCTCTTTACCTTTTGTTTAATACATAAGCTTTACAAATAAGTCAAATTTGTTTTGCTTCTAACTCTTCCTTTGCCTGATTTTGCATTATCCTTAATTTATGCACATGAGTGTAAATAAAATAAAATCAACAGCTCATTATGTATGCCTAAAATCCATTTAATCTGCCCAAAATAATATTTTTACAAATTATTAACAAGATAAATATTCAAAACAATATTTTTAATCCATTATATTGTTATGTATTAATAAGGAAATGCAAATCAGATTTAAATTTCGTGATGATATTAATTTAGCATTAGGTCTCTATACTATGCATCAGGCATCAATTTAACGCACAGCTCATTTAACTCAGTATCATTAATGTAATCAATCTAAGAAAAACGAGAAGAAAAGAATTCTGACAAAATCTTTAAAAATGTATTATTGATGCTACGAAAAAAAATGGAATATTTTATATGAATTTTAAATCTTTCGAAAAAACTACCATCGAATTATTTTAAAGGGTATTAAGCTACTAAGTGCTTCTTCATCCATCATAAACAGTAAATTAAAAAATAATTTTAAATCTTTTCGGATACCTGTGTGATTTGAATTTTGTGTTATTAAAACCTGTTTTTGTTAAAATTTGTTTTGCATTTTCTAAAGACAATTGCTTGCTGATTTTTGAAAAAAAAATAATATTTTTCTTCTTGTAATAAAATTTAAAATGACGGTAAATATTCTATAACCACATTTTTCAAACATACTTAATTTAGACGAACTTATTCATTCCTTGTATTTATTTTAGACGTATATATTCATTTTCAGACGTACGCATTCATTTATCAATAAATGTTGAAGAATAGGTGGTTGAGAAAATTGGATCTTAAGAGTCATAAAACCGAAAACAATTGACAATACATTTTTAAAAATCTTTAACGCGATTTTATAGCAAAATATGAGAAGTGATATTGCTTTGTTCAGCGCCTCTTCTCGGTTCTAAATTACCTGAAAGATCTAAATATAACTTCTATTTAGAAATTCTAGATATTATTTCATTAAATTTCATTCTAATGCTTAAACATTTCAAGATCTTTCATCATTCTAATCGGTTATAATATTCCGTGGAAAGCACCAGGTAAATATGTTTTATGTGCTTGCTAAATTTCGTAATTAGTACAAGCTTGTGGGAGAAAAATCCAAGGAATTTACAATGAAAAATTAAGAGATCATTATGATAAGTGAATGGCAGCTAATTTAGAATTTAACATGCATCTGTGATTAAAAACAAATAAAAATAGAAAAGGTGAAATATGAGGAAGCTTTTCAGCTGTGTAAGGCAGACGAAATGGAAGAAAATTAAATTGTTGTATGTGAGTTTGTTTAATGATGAAGATTTTTAAATTGCACTTACCAAACGCTTTTGTTACTGATAAAAATTAAAGTATATTTAGAAGAAAATAAATCTTTTTTATTTCCAAATAAAAACACCTAAAGAAATACTTTTGTTTCAAGGTATATTGCGATTAATTACCCTAACCGCGCACTTTTAATACAAAAAATAAGATAGAAATTTACAAAAATTGCCAGATATAAAAATGATAGATTTAAAAATAAGGAAAAGATGAGCATACAGGAATTAGATTTCTGCGTGTATCTAAGTGCTGTTTATTTTAAAAATGGCAAAATGGCATATCTTACAAACTTAAAAATTTTCATTATCGGATAAGATGAAAAGTTCGTCATATTAATCTTCTCTTCAAGCAAATCATCGAAATCTATTTCATCTTCACCATCACTGTTACTCTGATCCAAAGTAAGAAATTATATTCCGCTCCATCTAGATTGTTAGATTTACTCCGATTTTAAATGACTTTTGAATTATATATGGTTTAATTTCATTCCATGTTTTTATTATCCAACCTTTTTTCAGACTGGCACGATGCATTTGCCTCCTCTTGTAAATACCTTTTCACCTTCTAACATCTACGTATTTCACTGCCATTTTGAATTTTCTTTGAATGATTTCTTGATACCACGTAAAGGCTGAACTAATGGCGTAAATCCATCTGAAAAAACAGCTATGTCTGTATTACACTTTTTCAGCAATTTCGTCGTATTGTCCTTTAAATGAGATTTGAACATGTCCTAAACTAAGAAAACTTTCTGGATTTTTTAAGGCAAATGAAAGCTTTTCCCAAACATTTCTTATTCAGAGTTTCACACCGCTTTCGTCAATTAATCGTTTCTGGTGAACGTGAATGAAAACACGATTTGGTAAATTAAATTTTGGTACCGTCTTTCTTTTAAAAACAACCTTAAATTTTCTACCGTTCGCTAAGCGGAAAAACACTTCGGTGAGAGGATACTTTCCGTAATTTGTTATTTTATGTGAAACGCTTTTGTGACTTTCACATCAATCACTATTATTCCTCTTATCTTCTATATTGTTTCCATTATGGCTTGTCAATTCAGTATGTCTTCGAAGTATATTCAGTATGCAGGTATCCTAAAAATATATCATACATCTACTTTCAGATTATGGCAAAAGTTTTGTGGGTTATAATTCCTTTTTTTCGACAAATATATAAATATTACTAAAAAATGCAAACTTTAAAAACAAATTAGAAAATAGTTGCGAATTCTATTTGAATTGAACCTGTAGAATAAAAATGACGACTTCCATCTACAGGACAAACATTTATTTAAGCTTTGAAGACGTAGAAACATAAGTAAGATACATGAATTACACAGTACTTCGCTTATCGCGTGCATCCGATACTCACCACAGACTTTGGTTAACTCACTCTGGAAAAAATATTACGCAGCAGAGAGCTTGCTTATTATGCGCATGCGCCAGGGGAATCAACGGCGGGTGCCAACATACCCCCTTTCGACGTTGATTCTCCTGTTCCTGAAAGTAAAACAAAATACATATTAGACAGTATTCAGTCCTATAATTGTACAGCAGTTCTGATGTTTAACAGGTGTCAGGGGTTTGGTTAACATATCAGCTCCCATTTCACTGGTAGGTATGTACTGCACATCCAGTTCGCCGCGTTCATATACTTCACGCACAAAATGATGGCGAATGTCTATGTGCTTTGTACGTGAGTGAAACACTGAGTTCTTTGTAATTTTCTGAGCTCCTTGATTGTCGCAGTATATTGTTGTTGGACTTTCTATGCTGTAACCCAGCTCTTTCAGGAAACGGCGCAGATAGACGGTTTCTTTGGCGGCTTCAGACAGAGCCATATATTCCGCCTCCGTTGAAGATAGAGCTACACTATGTTGTTTTCGTGATTCCCAGGTTATGGCAGAACCACTTAGTATACATACAAAACCTGTGTGAGATTTTCGATCATTGACATCTGATGCCCAATCTGCATCCACAAAGGCGATGAGTGGTTTTCCTGTTTTTGTATAAATTAGTCCTTGATCTTGGGTCCCCTTTAGGTATCGAAGTATTCTTTTCGCAGCATGCCAATGTTCTTTTCCTGGGTTGTTGTTAAATTGACTTAAGAAATTCACGGCGTATGTGATATCTGGCCTAGTAGCTACTGAAAGGTACATAAGTGATCCTATCAGATTTCTGAATGGAACATTTTTCATGTCAGCGATTTCGTTTTCGTTTTTTGGACTCATCTCCTTTGATAATTTTTTGCAGTGATCTATAGGTGAAGCTACGGATTTAGCATTTTGCATATTGTACCGATTTAAAATATCGTCAATGTATTTCTTTTGAGAAATTTTAATTGAATTCTCATTTTGGAAAAATTCTATGCCTAAACAATAATGTAATTTTCCTAAGTCTTTCACTTTAAAAGCAGAAGCTAAACTATCGCGAATTCTTTCATACGTTTGCTTAGAATCGGTAAAAACGATAAGATCGTCTACATATACAATTATAATTGTTTCACTGCTAGACGACTTTTTAATATAAACACAATTATCTGAATTAAGAGATTTAAATTTCATGGATTTTAATTTTTCATCTAACTTTTTGTACCACTGACGTCCCGACTGTTTAAGACCGTATAACGATCGCTTTAAAAGACACACTTTATCTGAATTAGTTTCATCGCGAAAACCTTCGGGGATTTCCATATAGATTTCTTCATCTAAATTTCCATTTACATAGGCCATTACAAAATCTAATTGGTAACCTTTCAGACTGTGTTCTACAGCGTAGGCTAAAACTGTTCTTATAGAACTTAATCTAGCAACAGGGGAAAAGTTTTCAGTGAAATCAAAACCAGGGGTTTGGGCACACCCTTTAGCAACTAGCCTAGCTTTGTATTTTTCGATAGTGCCGTCGTGATTGTATTTTAATTTAAGAACCCATCTACTACCAATAACTTTCTTATTTTCAGGTCGATTTACCAATTTCCAAGCGTTTTCTTGAACAAGGGAATTATATTCTGATAGCATAGCATTACGCCAATTTTCAGCATATGGTCCATTTAATGCCTCTTGCACCGTAGGATTAATGCTTTCCTCAACAACATTTTGAATTTGTTCATTTTTATTTACAACTGTATACTGATATTCCTTTTTAGGCCTTCCGGGCAAACCTGTTTTTATTTTCTTGGGTCGACCAGGCCCCCTTTTAATCAGGATAGGAGACACTGATTCGCTTTCTAAATCACTTTCGCTTTCATTTTCAGATTCAGAGTCAGTTGGCGACACTTTGCCGTTCAGAGGTGATGATTTATCACGACATAGTTTGTTTATAATTTTCTCTTCCGGAGCGAAAGGCAGAGATATTTCTTGTTCTGAGTCATAACTAGAGCAGTTTTCAAACTCATTAACAAATTTTACGTCTCTGCTTATTATCACTTTACGTGCCTCAGGATCCCAGAGTCTATACGCTTTTGATTCATCAGAATAGCCAATAAAAATACATTCTTTAGACCGAATATCAAATTTGCCTATTCCTGGCCTTTTATTTAATGGAAATGCTTTTTGGCCAAAGGTTCTGAAGTGAGAGACAGCTGGCACTCTGCCAAACATCACTTCATAAGGTGTTTTTGTTTGACCTTTCAAACCTCGCGTAGGACAGCGATTTCGAATGTAAGCAGCCGTATTGACGGCTTCGGCCCAGAATTTATGAGGCAGATTGGACTGTAATAATAAACATCGCGCCATTGAAACTAAAGTGCGATTTAATCTTTCGGCGACTCCATTTTGGGCTGGTGTGTAAGGAGTGCTCTTTTCGTGTTTTATTCCCGCGTCATTAAGAAATTTATTAAAGTCTTTCCCTAAGTATTCTAGCCCGTTATCCGTTCGGAGAATTTTGATTTTGGAGTTAAGTTTATTTTCAAAAGATGCTTTGAAATTTATAAAAGCGTCTTTAATTTGTTCCTTAGATTTCAGAAAATAAACATGAACGTATCGAGATTTGCCATCGATAAATGTTGCAAAATAAAATGATCCCCCTATTTATTCGACTCTCATGGGACCACACAAATCAGAATGAATTAGATTTAACAACTCAGTACTTCTATATTCAGATTCTTTGGGAAGGGGGTTGCGGTTTGTTTACTCTGAATGCATACCTTACAGGTAGAAAGAGAGTCATTTTGAGAAAAAGAAAGACCTCTAACCATGTTATTTAATAGAAGTTTTTTAAGATCGTTTTCATTTAAATAGCCAAATCTTGTATGCCATTGATCTATTTCTTTAGCAATTGATGAGATTCGAATATTGGCATGACATAATAAAGATCATTTTCGCGTTTAGCTAAAATTACTGTTTCATTATTAGATTTAATTATTCTAGCACATTTTTCTTTGAAAATTACTGAATAATTATTTGCAGTTACTTTAGATACAGAGATTAAATTATTTTTCAAATCAGGCACACATAATACATTTTCGAGTTTGATACTTTCGGTTTTAGAACCTATGCGAACTTTAAATTTAACAGTTCCTTTCCCGATAGCTTTAACTATTTTATTAGCAGCTAATTTAACATAAATATCACCTACCTCGTGAATTTCTTGGAAAAGTTCTTTGCTGTTACACATATGTGATGTTGCACCACTATCTAGACAAAAAATGTCTTTAGAATCACTATCTGTGCATGATGCGGCCCTTTCTTGTTTCACCGAATTCTGATTTTCTGCAGACATCGCAATTTCTCCAAGGCGTTTGCTTTTATTTTCCTTGTTTTTCTTCCTACATTCCGATGCTCTATGCCCGTATATATTGCAGAAGTTGCATCTGTAGTTAACTGGATACTTTCGGTTTGCAGACGTCTCTAGTTTCGGTTTAGGAACCGGTCGTTGATTATACTTCCGATCTTTTGAATAGAATGCTTGTTGTGATTCACAATACGATGAATTTTTATTTTTGCGGGCGTTAGCTTCTTCCAGCAGTTTAATTTTCAACATGTCTGGAGCAGGCAGTTCATCACGAGATTCAATGGCAATTCGAAAGCTTTCATAAGAGTCCGGTATGCTATATAAAAGCAATATTGTTAGCAAATCATCCGCAATGTCGATTTCCATCTCTTTTAGCTTGTCCACGAGAATGAAAAAATCATTTAGGTGATCAGTCATTTCTTTAGTATCGGTCATTTTTGTAAAAAGCAATTTTTTTAGAATTGTGGCCTTTCTGGCTGGCCCTTTCGATTCGTAAATAGAGTGCAATTTACTCCATAGTTCATGGGATGTTACACAGTTTTTTACTTGTGTAAGTTCACTGGGTGAAATTGATAGGATTATATCCGCTCTTGCTTTTTGGTCAGTAGATTTCCATTTAGCATAACCTTCATCACCAGTTTCTGGTTTCGTAATTTTCCCAGTTACATAGTCCCAATGATCATTTTTAATCAGTATTGCTTCCACTTGCAATTTCCACGTGTCAAAATTGTCCTTTTTCAGCTTTTCAATTGAAACTGTATTTGTGGTCGTCATTTTCGATTTCAGTCGACTCAGCTTAGCTTGCCGAAAGAATTTTACACAGACGGTTGTATTGCGCAGTTATGCAATGCCTGGGCCCATAACCAATGTAGAATAAAAATGACGACTTCCATCTACAGGACAAACATTTATTTAAGCTTTGAAGACGTAGAAACATAAGTAAGATACATGAATTACACAGTACTTCGCTTATCGCGTGCATCCGATACTCACCACAGACTTTGGTTAACTCACTCTGGAAAAAATATTACGCAGCAGAGAGCTTGCTTATTATGCGCATGCGCCAGGGGAATCAACGGCGGGTGCCAACAGAACCTAAATTTCTAACTGTGAAAGGAGGAATCAAGTAAGTTTAACAACAAAAGAAACAAACATCAGTAATTATATAAACCAAATTCAGTTAGCGTTAAGGAGCTAAAATTTTGACAACTAATTTTTTTAAAAACTATTCGTGTGAATTTTACAAACCTTGGTATTTTGGTATAATTTGAGATATCTGTGAGATTTATCTATTTTTTTTTAATTAACAGTTCATTTTCAAGTTGAAAGGCCTTTCTATCACTCTCTTTTCACACACAATTTTCATGCCAGAATGTAAATGAGATAATGAGAGTTTATTCAAATTAAGGTAGAACGAAGTGCTACGTAAGCAAGAATTTCGGAAGTTAGTTTTCAGAACGTATCTGCCTATTCCAGGTCCCGTTGTGCTTTCATTATTAGCAACTTGCGTTAGCGGCGTTGATGTGTTATCGCCTTGAGGCTTGTCTCGCCGATTGCTACAGTCTAGTCCACTTCCTGCGCGTTACAGTATTCAGCCGTTAGGCCAATCTACCACACCTTGAAATTATTATTTATTACGTATTTCTGTTAAGCCAGAAGTGTTGGCTTCCTGTAACCCAATTTGGGTCATTTGTTAATTTTATGCTTGAATAAGAGAGCCTTGCACACCCTTCTTCTGATCTATGTTTACTTTCACAAGGCTAAAAGTTAATTCTTCAAAAGTGCTTTCTTTAAACGTTTACGTTTCCAAAACGCCATAGGCTTTAAAACGTAAAATCACAATATTGAAAATCAGAGGTATGTTAAGAAAAAGTCCGATTTTGGATCAGAATACCTATATTAGAACAATGCTATAATCTAATATATGTCGTAAGTTGCGCTTTCGAGACATGAAAAAGGAAGTTAAATTTCGTCAATTCGCCCAGTAGAACGGGAGACGTAGAAGTCTCCCATTTTTTCTTGGAAAGTGTACATGATCATTTCAATCCAATGTAACTAAGTAAGAGAAAAAGAAATGCTTATTGTGCAATGCATATTTCCAGGTAACAGAAAAACTCTGTTTTTGAGTTCACATCCCAACGTGATGTTTACAAACAAATTGGCAAGTAATCTTTATTATTAGTTTTTAGAGCTTTTTTATTCTTTCTGTACACGCACAGAACGTACACGTTGTATATATGTACTCCGCCTTTTTATTCTTTTTTACCTCAAGTACTTCGAAACAAAACGTAATATCAAATTACACCTGAAAGACATTTCTTCTTCTCTCCCTTGTCACTTGCGGATTAAGTTAGAATCCTTAACTTTCAGAAGCACAAAAAATGTGGTACAACATATTTTACATTTATATATATGTCACGGACTGAGTGTTCTGTGCATACTTTTGGCTATGTTCGCCAAAAGAACTGTGGTTAAATGGTATGTTCTGTGGTTAAATGGTTAAATGCTATGTTCTGTGGTAGAATAACTGTGGTTAAATGGTTAGATGCTATGTTCTGTGGTAGAATAACTGTGGTTAAATGGTTACATGCTATGTTCTGTGGTAGAATAACTGTGGTTAAATGGTTACATGCTATGTTCTGTGGTAGAATAACTGTGGTTAAATGGTAGAATAACTGCACGCAGGAATGGTATTGAAATTACCCTTTTATTGAACTAATATTTACAGCCACTTCCCAATTCGGAAGGGATAACAGAAAATAATGACCGCACTTGGGTCTAAACTGAACAATCAAATAATTTAAACGAAAGTTAAAAAGAAAACTAAGAGGTCGTTGCTCTCAGAGCTGTAAACGCGAGGTTGGCCCTATGCTAAACGATCAGTGGTGCATAGCAAGATTTAGCTAATACTAACGTACTTAAATTACTTCAATAAGTCATAGTGTAACAGCGCTAAGGCTTGGAATTTAAATACTAGCTAGCCAGGCGAACGTAGAACAGAGCCGCAGTGATCTGAGACTAAAAGCTCTCTCACACCGATAAGTTCCTTGCTAACCTTTTAAATACAAAACATGGCTCTACTTCAAATTAGCATAAAGCTGAAACGCGCGCTCGTTCTAACAGGAAGTTGAAATAAGAGTTCATAGGAAAGAGAAAATTAATATAAAACTTTGTTAGTTTAAACTAAAACCTTACATATAGACTAGGGTACAATGTATTTTACATTTATTTTTAATAGTAATATATAAAATGTATTTCAATGTACAATAACACTGGGGGATGACTGGCGGATTACCACTGTGTTGAGCGGCGGCAGGTAGCGCGTCTGACCCCTTATTATGATTGGTACATTTATGAGGTTGCTTAATACTTACCCCATTATTGAACTTAAAACAAATTTAATACAATTACGAGAAGCTCTTTACAAATATACATAATTCATAGATAGCATAGAACAGTATTGGAGTGAATTACAGTGCTCGTGATATGAGGGATCTGCTAACGAGGGTCTTTCTAGTCGAGAGCTCAAGAGCATGCCTTCCAGGTCTCTCTAGTTGAGAGTTCAAGAGCAGTCTGACGTGTTGTCAATGGAAAAAAAAATCTCTAAACTGATTTTCATTATCCGATTGTATTTTACATCCTCTGATTCGTTATATATGGAACGATATCAGAGGAAAAACAAAATCATTGGTTCGTCAGCCCTCCGGAAATCGAGAGGCTTTGACGGCGGACACGGTGCAGAACGCTAAGATCTCCCGACACCAGTTGTGAAGTTATGTCTCTTGCCGTGTCAACTGGAACGAATTATTGCGTCTGCGATGTCAGAAACATGTCGTGTGATACATCGTGAAAGCTTGAAGCAGTGACTTGCGGGGACCGTACACACGATGTTCTCATCTCTGTGCGGTCCGCCGCAACACTTTTCGTAACTCTGTTAAATACTAAAACTATCATATTGCTTTAATTTATTAATCAAATTTCGCTGTATTTATATGTTACATGAATATTTCGTTTTGTGCAGCTTTTATTTCTTTTCGCTGACCTGTAAATCTTCGTAACATATCGCCGGAGGATACAGAGGCTGTTCCATATTATAAAAATTTGAATATACCCTCAATTAGCGCTGGTAATATTTTTTTTTTAATTTTAGTTGTACTGCAAGATCTTTTAGTAAACCTTGTGTTGTCGTCGTTATTGAAGTTTAATTAGATTTCTAATATGCCAGAAAGCAAAAAAAAATGTCAAAGTAAAAAGAATATAAACGTAAAATGTTTAATTAAACAGCTAATTACGTTTAAACTTACATTGATACAGATTTTTCCAAAACCACTTAACTACATTTAAGCTTATAATGATACCAATATTTCCCGTACAACCTAAATCTATAACTTGGGAAATGAAATGTGAAGACTAATTTTAATTTACATGCTTATTCTAATCAACACATCTACTAGCGTGACTACTTTCAACTAAAATCTGAATCATTTTCAATCAGAAGATTTATGTAGTTTTTTAAAACTCTCTTTTAAATAAAAGCTTTTTAATATATAAGTCACCCATTATTAGAATACTTTACTCGTGGCTTTCTTCGCGTCAATACTAAAGAGGTATTTTTATTTAGGTCTTAAGAGGAATTTTAAGAAAGAGCTGTAGAAGGTTTGTGCGTGGAGATTTCAATTGAAAGGCACCTCCGAATGATATATGAGTTCACAGCTCAATTCAGTATTGACAAGTGCAAGCTGTCACGAGTTGTTACCTTTGTCTGTGATAGTAAGAGGTACTGCGGGCTGTAGCTCCAAATTCGATCAGCCGACGAACAAGGGAATGTGTTTATTTTCTTTCTCTACCAACAAACACTGTCCGCAGAGTTCTAGCTAATGAAGTGAGCTGACTCAACGGGTCCCGGACACACACACTCACACACCCTTTCTGTTTATCCTTCCATCGCAATTTCATCACTGATTTTCTTTTCCGATAGGCTATTTCCGCAATGTTTGCCGTTTTCACTTTTAGAGGTGACTTCTTTTCGGTTCAGTTTTGTTTCCATAAATCTTTTATATTAACTGATTGTATAATAGGTGAGTTTTTTTCTCAGCCAATTCATTTCCTCCAGTGAAGGTGCAGGTAGAAATTTCGATGAAAAATGCGTCTAATTTCTTTTATATTAAGATATTAAATTTCTATAATTAGTTCACATAAATCCGAGATATTTGCGTGTTTAATATAACTTGCATTAGTCAATAAACAAGAAACAAATTACTCTATGTCTAATACTTCTTTTACTTTCATAAGATTGTAGAGGCATTACGTTATTTCGAAGCAGGAGAGATGAAAAATGAACAACGCCTTCGCCAAAACTCGAAGTATGAACATCTCGAATTCGTGCCGAGCGTGCTGACCACTACAACACGAAGGCCGCAGAAATAGCTTATATACTCCCGCTTTTAAAGGGTGACTGGAGTTTGGGGGACCCAATCGCCAAATCCCGGTGGTGGAGAATCATCATTCACCACCTTTTTAGTTCGGGTGCCAGTGTAGAGAGAGGCATTAGGTTATTTCGAAGCAGGAGAGATGAAAAAGGAGCAAAGCCTTCGCCGGGAATCGAACCACGGACCTCTCGGTTACGACTTCTCTGTTCGAGCGTGCTGACCACTACACCACGACGGCATGCGAAGAAGGTGGGAGAACCTTATAAGATAAAACCAAATTATTCAATTTTCTTATTACAGAAACTAGTCTAATACAACACATGTATGTATTAGTTTGAAATGTATTAAAAAAAATTCCAGAAATTAAGTTTTTTTTTTTTTTTTTTTAGTTTGATTGGCAATGGAAGATTCATTCCCCTAACCATTGTCATTTGAGCGAAATGATTTGTTGTAAGCTTTGTGTGCCAGCGATATAGTTAAATAAATGTACAGTTATATTTTGATTATTTAAATCTATTTTTTATCAGATAATAGTAAAAAAACCACCTCGTAGCTTTATATCATGATGTAATAATATCAGAGCATGTTTACTACCATTTAATTTTACAACTTTGAACAACTCATTTTAAATATAAAACTTTAAGTTCTACGCTTTTAATTTCTAAGGGGTAATTCTTATATTAAGATACATCTCGCAATTTTTTAGTTTAAAAGTTAATTTCAGAAGTCTAAATTTTATAATTTTGTAATTTTCTAAACATGTATTTAACATGGTTTCTAACTTCTTAACAAATTCTTTGAGGTGTTAGACTGTACTCTGAAATGTTCATTTGCAGCTTCTTTCCAGTTTATTGGAGACGGATGATTTATCAGATATTTGGGTTTTTCCCGAGTCCTTTTATTTGCAGATAGATATTTTTGTATGATAATAATACCTTTTTTGTCTTTTTATAGTCTAAAACATCATAAGACAGTTTCAATTAATTACATGATAAACATTTTTATTTGAAAAATGAAGCTTTTATAAATGTTCAGCTCATTAAGCACAGTAAATTGTTATTTTTTACACCAATAACATACGCAAAACTCAGAATGCAGCTTACGTCTAATTTTCGAAATATCTGTATGTAATTCTTAACCCTGCAAATGAACAATATGATATATTCATCAGTTTGCCTCTGCTTTTTAATAAACCTGATCAATAACGACATCGTTGAAGATGCTGAAAAGATGTACACAGTTAGCGCAAAAGAGAATTTTCGTTTTTGTTTCTAATTTAAAACAAAGTAAGAAATAGGAAACACCTAATTCATCTCGATGATCTTATGAAACCCTTAGTGAAACTATTAACTTCTCCACACACTGCAAAATTTCAGTAATCACATTAATCAGAAAAAAAAATTAATGTTTAAGGCTGTAGAGACATTAGGTATTTTTGAAGCAAGAGCCGTGAAAAATGAGCAATGCCCTCGCCGGAATTCGAACCTCGGACCCCTCGAATACGCGCCGAGTGAGCTAACCATTATATCACGAAGGCATGCTAAGAAAGCGGAAAAAATACCTTACATACTCCCCCTTTTCAAAGGTGACTGGGGATTAGGGGACCCAATCGCCAAATCCTGGTGGTGGAGAATTATCATCCCCTACCCTTTTTAGTTCGAGCGTCACTGTAGAGACATTGGTTTATTTCGAAGCAGCAGGCATAAAAATTAGAAATACCATTGCCGGGACTCGAACCTTAGACCTCTCGAATACGCGCTCAGTGGGGTGGCCATTACACCACGAAGACATGCTGAGCAGGCGGGAGAAATACCTCATAAAGCTCATACTGAAGCTCTTATTCAGGAGCTTAGTGGGCATGGTGGTAATTAATTACATCACCTAACGTAAAACAGATTTGTGTTGTAGTCTTCTTCTGATTTTTCTTAAATTTTATTCAACTAAAAATTCAAATTTTAATTTGGTATTCTTAATTTCAAGTGATACTGAACATATCTCAATCCTGTGATGTTAGATACCGAACAACTGCAGCACTTAGAGTTTACATCCATGATACTCTTAAGATAATGAAATTACTTTTGACATCCATATATATATAACTTTTATTTTGCGAATGTTCGCCCCATATGCGTGGAGAATAAAGGACGATATTTTTATAAAACATATTTATATCAATGAGATGGCGATTTTTTTTTTAGTGAAACGTATTCACAAGCATGTAATTTCTAATTCATGTGCTACTAAATGTTATCACTTTACAAAACATTAAAGTAAGACATTTCGTTATTTGAGGAATAACACCATTTTCACTAAGTGAAATACTTTCTGTTTACAAAGTTTTATATACTACAACTAGCAACTCTTTCGATGAAGAAACATTTTGTAAGTATTGGCAAGTTTGATATTTGACTTCTCATGAAACACATTGGTACATTTTCATTGAAATACCTTTTCCTTCATTAAAGATATCGTTATGAGAGAGTTCGTTTTTTTTTTCTTTAAAAATAAGCCCGATTTTAAATATATTTTAACATTAACTTTGTAGCTCATTACAGTCTAAAATGCTAAGATGTATGGTGATTTACATTATGCTAACTGATGAAGACTTCGTATAATTTTAGCTTTCTCACTGTGCTTCCAAAGGCAGACATTCATGAATAAACGAAAATGCATTGGCAAGCTTAAAATGAAACTTGATGCTGTAATTTGTTACTTGTTTGTGTAAAGCATAGGAAGTTTTCAGATACGAAAGTCTTCAGAAATCATTTTTCAAAGGAAATATCCATTTTTACCGTTCCCGAATCCATTTGGGCGATTCGTTGCATGACATCTATAAGTACGGACAGAATAAAGGACTCTTTTTTCGAAAACAGATTGTAAAATTGATTCAAAATGGACTTTTTCGTAACGACTGTACGTACGTTTGCATATACATATGTATGTACCTCGCATAAATCAAAAAGATAACCGAATTTTGAAATTTTAAATATGGGGCTGTTTTAACATCTAGTGGTGCACCTCCTTTTTTTATTTCAATCTGAATTACATAATACATACATATATATAAATAATTTCAATTTATATATATATATAATTTCAATTTATATATATATATTAAAGAAAAAATTTAAATACGAGTATAATAATAGCAATATTTCACAAGAAAATTTGTTCTCAATTCCATAAAAAAGATCTTGACTTTTCAAGGGGAATTAGTCTCTTTCCATTAAATTCCCTCAAATTTTGTCCCTCTCGCACTTTTCAACGAGATTTTTGTGTTCAAATACAAAAAATTAAAAGTATTATAATTTTTTAATTTTAATCACTGATTTTCAATAAATGCGAATGAAATTCCACCAGCATGATGTAAGACAATGAAACAGGTATAATACGGAAAAATAAGTTATACATAAAATAACAATCAATAGTTACAAAACTAAGTATAAGTTACTGAATAGAATATATATATAGATATGTATATTCCTTTAATTTCGCAATCGTTGGTCGTGGTCATACACTACTAATTACAAAAGGGTTTAAAATGACGAAAATATTTAAGTTTTGACAATGTCAAATTTAGAAACAAAACATTTTCGGCAAATAATTAAATCTAACTTTTAATGTGAATATCCCTGTTTGTATACTTATATCTGGGAGAGTTTTATACTCCTTATGAAAAAATTAAATGATAAGAAATTTGATTCCCATACGACAAAAACCGACCGAGATATTTAATTCTAAAATTTATAGTTTTTGATGTCATTTCCAATTTGCCTTGAGGATCGGTCAATTAAGTTAGAATAATTCGAGGAAATAATTTTTAATGAAGTTGAGAAAAAATTGTGTATAATTTAATAGGCCGTAAAAAGAAGTCATTTGGTGTCCCTGAGTTCTAATATAAAATACCCAAACATTACAGACAGAAAGAAATGACTTCCTAGAGTCACTGGGTTGCATCGATGCTAGAACGTGAGAAATGAAGGAGAAATTAAAAAATTTTCGAGAACATGCTAATGGCTACCATGGCACGCTGTATAATGAAAGAGAATAACGAAAAGAAACAAAGCAATTGATACTGTCTAGGTAGGGATGATAACATCAAAAATGATATATTTATAGATGAACGACAGAAAATGGTTAAGAACTTAGTCATTCGTTAATGCAGAATGCTTTCTATAAACCTTCAAAGCCTCTAGGAAATTTTTATATTTTAATTCATCAACTGATGAAGAATTCTGTATAATTCTGGCAGAAGAAAAATTAAATTTGCCACTTGCAGCCTATCATTGCTTGGCAGCAGCTGATTCATTTGTTTCATAACTGCTCCATCCAGTTCATTTATTTGCTTCATTTTTAAAGCATATGGTTTATGTCCATTAATGCAAAATTTCATAGCTTATGTTCATTCATCATATATGAAACCATACCGGCAAGGAAATCTACAAAAATTGTCCAATAATCAACGTCAGAAATTGAATCTTTGAGAATAAAATTGCACATTTGATTGACTGAATAAAACAATGATACTAAAATTAAATTTCTGTAAAACGCGAGAAATTTTAAAACTGGAAGTGATAACTAATTGAATGATATTAATTATTCACTATTAATTAAACTATTATTATTGACTGGAGATAATTAGCCGTTTTCTTATTAGAACTGGAAAACTTCGCGATTCATGAATTTATCTAACACATCTTGTATATATCAAACAGGCATAATGACATTTATCTAGTTCACTTTTATTTTGTATAAGTTTCTTGAGTATGCTAAGAAAGCCACAGTATAGAAATGAATTTAAAAGAAGTTAAAACTGAGAATATACATTTTATAGTCACAGTTTTATTTGAGCTCTGCTGAGAAGAAAGCAGCGCATTACATCTGAATGAATAACTGCTTTAAGTGTGGTGTACATTATAACTACAAAATCTAAAGAAGGAAGCTAACAAACATTATAATTTCGAGTTTTTAGCTATGACTGCACTTAAAATTATGTTTTTAATATGTAATTTCTTTATAATTGAATTATGAAAATAAAATAAATTGGATAATACTGTAAAATATATATAAGATATAATTTACACACGTTTACTGGAAAAAGAAATTAGTTTTGATAACTATCTATATTTCCAACACTGATAAATATTATGATCTAAATACATTCATCACTGCTAAGTTCATTTCATAAAGAACATTATTCTTCGTTTCAATATGAATTAGATTTCGAAAAACCGGATTAATTTTAAAGAATTAAATTTAATTTCCTCTCACTTAATTTTAATGAAACACGGTTCAAGAATATTCATTATAAAAATGATCATGTTTCTCAGACGTAGAAGTTTTTTAATAGAGATGACTGCAAATTTCGTGATTTAAAAATTCTTCTTTTTTGTTTAAAAATATTAAATTGCTTTCAATTTCAAAAACTAGGTTCCTCGGTTATTTTAGACTCAAGCTCCAAAATATATATTTTTAAAATTCTTTGTAATAGATGTGGCAGCAGAATTCAAATTAAAATTACGGTATTAAAAACAATTATCCTTTTTGATAAATAATATACTTTAAAAATTTCTTAGTATTATTATTATTTCTCTTCAGTGTGTTACGCAAATAGTAAAATAATTTTTGACATTTTAATTGTGCTTAAAAAGAGATAAAGAATCTTTACAGTACAGTTAATGATAGAATTATAAAATCCAAACTTAACAGTCTACATTTAGATAAAAATATATTAGAATTATCTGTCAATTTTGTAATTATAAATTGTATCCACATTTTAAATCTCTTTTTTAAGCAAAAATTAACATCAAACATTTAGAAAAGTGCCTAACTATCATAAGCGTTGAATTGTAGACTATTTTAGAGAAATTATGTACGAAGGGTTTCAAATTTAGAAACGTTCTTTTCTAGTGCAGTATTATTTGAACAAAGGGAATCATTAATTCACATCGCAATTTATTTCTGATTAGATAAATTAAACGAAGAAGGATTTTATGGTTTATTTATATGTCTTAGAATTTGCTTGAAATAAAAGTCTTTGATATTTAATTTTTTATTAAGATTTAATTCTAGCCTCAAATAAGATTTACAGCTTTTATTTCCTATGTGTAAATATTAAATTGCAAATCTCTTGCTATTTTCTGAAAATGTCAAATTGAGCTGAAACGAAATTAAACAAAGATAAGACAATCCATATGAAAAATCTTCATTTAGCTCCAAGCACAGATTATCGCCGTGCATTTCAAGGTATTAGCCGTTCAATACGTTTGCGACATAATAAAAAATGCAAAGATAAAAATGCAAATTAATTAGTGATTTTTTTTTCCAAATTCTTTCGTGTTTTTATATCTTGTTCTGCTATAGCAAAGCAACGCTAGTAATTTTCCTATTTGTGACCATCAGAGCGAGTGTGTAGAAGTGAAGAAAACGTACTAGTAAATTTCCATTTTCATGCACTGTATATTGAATGAATTAAACTGCTTACTAATTTGACCCAAAAAAATTTAACTTTCTGCTTTCATTAATCAATTTTAAAAACTCACAACGACAGCATGAAATGTTTACTTCTTTAAAAGAAAAAAGAAAAAAAAAAGAAAGAAAGAAAATCTGAAAGATTTCAGATTTTATATTACTCCCAAAAAAGCTTTTTTTAACGTTTTGTGGGTTACCTTTATTTGTTTGATATCATGTTTTTCGCAATTAAACCATAAAGTGCAGTTCAACAGCAATATCGCAAAATAATTTTAAAATGAGCATATATTTCGATACACAATCTCGCACCTAGGAGATAAAAATGTTTTTCCCCGTGCAGTGTTGCCATTGCTCGCTTTTAAATCGATGAGTTTGTTAATAAAGTTTTTGTTAAAGTTTTACAAAATATGAAATAGATAATAAAACAAATTACACATTCCAATTTGGGCTTCCAGATGGAGAGGGATTACGTTATTCAAATTTTGATGGCTCTAGGTATCGTCGTTTTATCACAATGCGAGAAACATACATACATTTATGCAGATTCTGCATTATTTAATTTCTTTAAATATAATACAGGGCGATAATATTTGGTGGAAACAGTTTGAAAAGTGAACCGACATTTAAAGTGAACCAACGCAAAATGCCAAAACGAAATTAATAGCCCTTCTGGACTAGCGCTGTTTGGGCTAAAAATGGTAAAGAAAAAAAAAAGAAAACATTTAATAAAATTTATTTATTTAATATTTGCAAATTTTTTTTGCTATTATAAAAAACTAAAACAAATCAATACTTTAAGGAATCTTAATATATGACATATATATACATGGAATATTTCGTTTCATTTCCCTTTCATATACATGGAATATTTCGCTTCTTTTCTTGAATAAAAGAAATGCCTACTCTTGTTTTTGTGACTTATAAAACTAGATTATCCAGAGTTGAACAAAATTAAAATTCAACTAAACTGTAGTTATGTTTCTACAATCCACTTCTGGACAAAAATTAAAGCAAACAATGTAATATCAAAATGTTTGAAGTCCATTATCGTTATCCAGCATACATGTGGTATTCTGTTAAAAACGCAGAAACTAATTATCCTTAAGTCTGATAGAGGATTATTGAATATGTTTTTGTTTAATGATTTCAAACAAACTTTGCATCATAAGAGACGTGTTACATACACCACATTTATTTTGGTGAGGGCAGTAATGTGCTACCATGTTTCTGATCTGTCTTCTATTGGAAATAATTTTATCGTTAAAACTGCCTCTATAGCTTAACTGAACTTTTCAAGAAAGGTCGCTAACCTTTAGATGATAGTCAAGAAAGTTTGGCAAATTATACATTCAATACCTTTATTAAAGCATCTTTTACTAAATTCTACACATAAAGAGAATATATAATACTAGCCGCTGCGCGGCCAGCCTTCGTCTGGCTTTTAAGTGTACCAGAAAAATACTTAAAGAGAACACCAAACATTAAATTTGAAAACTGCACAGAATTTTACTCTGCAGAACAATTTTATCGAAAAAGAAACAAACAACAACGGAAAAAAATCAGTTAAAAATGCATTACATATAAAAAGCATACAACGAAATAAGCAATATCCCTTAATACAAATATTACTTATCCTAATAAATAAATTAACCAACTTCCCTTTGCAAAATCTTAAGAACTCAAATGTTATAAACAGATTAAGAACTTAAACAGATTAAAAAATATCATGCAAAACCTTTTTTTATAATTAAAATTATATATAATTAAAACAAAATATTACAATGAAATAAGCAATATCCCTTGATACAAATGCTAATCATCCTAATAAAGTAGTTAAACAATTTACCGTTGCAAAAAGAAACAACTTTTTAATTTCTTAAACTTTTCAGTCTCTTAAAAACAGTAACATAAGAAATACGATGAAAAATTGTTGCCAAACCGAAATTTTTAAAAGAACGAAATTATTCAAAATGATGCAATTTCATCAAAAATCTATCAACAACAATAAGAAACTAAAATTGTTGCCAAAACTACATGTTAAAATATCTGAGATGTGAGAAGTGTATTCGGAAGCTTCATTTAAAAAATTTTAAAAAATACAAAATTTATTATTTTTTTAAATTCCTTTTTTAAAAGGAGTCGAAAGGATTAAAGTTCAACGTGTCCAAAAATCAAAGGAAAATAAACAGCACATTTTTTAAAATAAGCTTTTTTTTTTAAAATTCCGCGGAAAAGGTGTTAAGCTCACCTTCCTAAATAAATTCGTATTTAATCGATTTATTGAAATACGAAATTTATTTTAAGTTCGTAAAATAGCTAAGTGTCTACGCTTCACGACGATGTAAAAATGAAATGTATAGAGTGAAATCTCGCTTTCCTCTAGCCCATTATGTCTCAAAATGACGCGATTTGGTCACAAAACATAAAATAAAAAAAATTCGAATTCGAATTTCGAAAAAACCGCTTCGAGGTGCACTGGCTCTTGTGTAGATACACCTATGTACCAAATTTCGTGGCCCTGGGTCTATTAGCTTACTCGCAGCACGAACGAAAGACACACACACACGCACACACACAGACTCTTTGTTTTATTATATGTAGAGATTAGAAACTATTTACTGTTGTAAATTCAGTTTTGTTATTTCGTTTGGCTGATATTTGTATTGTAAATGTGATTCCATCATGTAATAAATTTCACTGAATATTTGAATTCGTTTGATTATACTGCTGCTTTTGGGAACTATTATAATGTTATGTATTTTTAGTTTCTTGTCTGAAGTATTGTAATAGTGAAAAAATTTATGTACTGGAAAATGATGAAATGTTTCTATTTGCAAACTCTTCAATTTCTCGGTAGTTCTTATGACTTACAGATTATCATGGCTTTTTTCTAAACGAAAAAACTCATTATTGGTGTTAATGATTATCAGCTTTTAATAAAATTCATAAAATACAAAAGCATTCTAAAAATTTATGGAATTTTTGCCTTTCCATTGCGTGCCTTCGTGGTGTAAGTGACAATAATGTGGCTAGCAGTCGGAAGATTCGGAGTACAATCCCGAAAAGGGCATAGCTGCTTTCTAAGATTTATTGTGTTCTAATAATTCTTAATTGGTAAACAAAACTTGAATCTTTTCTCATGATAATAAATTTTAATTGGATTTCTGTGCAAAATTTGATATGGAACGCGACAACAATGTATTAGATCTAATCTATCGAAATAAAAGATCAGCTTCAAATTTGACAATTTCTCCGCTTTAGCTGTAAAATTTTCTGTCTCCTTCTCTACAGATGAAGTCTCGACAAAAGAAAGTCACATAAAAGTTAATCAAATTGATCATAACTGGAGCGTTCAATTTTGTTTCGAAACGTGCGATTCGTTAGCTTTGTTTATTCTTAGTAAGACAAAATATACACTGCTTTTCAGTTCGAAGAAAAGCAAAATAGCTTAGACGCATTTCTCTCAGTATAACATTTAAATAGCCTTCATTTGAAAATTTACATGATTTTAACTATTAGAAAAATTATTATTTTCGCATTGTTATTGATCAAACGTATCATTCTTAAATCCTGTCTGCCATTTGGAAAGCTGATATTATAAAGAAAACTATATATTACGGCGCTGAAAATGATTTAAAGCTGTTTTAAACATTTAATATTTAATATTGTTGCGTGTGTACTGATGATTCGTAATAGATTGAATGCTCACAGTTATGATGACATTTTGATAAGATTTATTTTATCAAAAGAAGTACTTCAGATATCTGGAGCTTTCCACAAAAATAGCCATACAAATCTTCACAGTATCACAGAGTACAATTAGTAGTTACACTTCAAACTACTACGAATGTTAAATACAACGCAGTGCAAAGCGCAGCTAGCCAAGTTAAACTTGAGATAGTACATGGAACTCACGCTGAGCTAACTGCTAACAACCGCAACTGAGAGCAGATGCTCTCTCCGGCCTTACATAAATTTTACACGGCCGCTGAGATATTTCTAGTCTCTCTGCTTATATTACTGGAAGACAAATATGAGGGTCGAAATACGGTTACTGCTAATATAGTGATCAAATACATTTATTCAATTATAATATCTATTACGGCGATACAGGGACTAGACCATTACGGCAATACATGACTGGACCAAAATGTCGCCAAATTTGGCGACAAAAATTAATTGCCAAAACATTTGTTAGCTTGGCCATATCTCACCAAATTACACAGATACCCATGTACTCAATGTTAAATAGATTGCCGCGCCGCCCAACCGGTATAGTAGTTAACGTCGCTGACTGCCGTGCCGAAGGGCTCGAGTTCGAATTCCGGAGAAAGCATGGATGTTTGTAAATGTATAGTGTCGGTGCGGCATGGTGGCACTTCAAATATGCGGCGAGCCGAAAGTCTTCTCATGTGGTTTGGTGGAAGGGGAGAAGGGTGGGAGACCCTCGAACCCATCCACTCGGGGTGTTCTCCATCAAAACTGGGGGCGGAATTGAGTCAAATGGCACTGTCACCTGTTAGGTGCTCAAGGCTGTTGCCAACGACAGGAGTAATCTTGCGCTCCTTGACACGAGAATTCTCGTGGCCTTGGGCTGACTTTGCCAGAGTGAGCATGAGTAACAACAACAACATAAATTGCCGTCCCTGTATTCTTACTTTTCCGGTATAGCTTATAGCTGCAGGTTTTAAAAATACGGGAATTTCACATATAATTGCACTAAAAGCAATCTATCTACGTGCGA
>KK118145.1:0-16695 GCA_000611955.2 Stegodyphus mimosarum | reverse complement strand
GCTTATTATTAGAAAAGAAATAGAAAATGAATCAGAATATCCAAAACGAAATAGAAAAAATAGAAATTAGAGAAGAAAATACGTATATCATCGAGGCAAAGCAATTTAATTAAAGCGAGGAATTATTGGAATAAATTTTAGTCAGTATTTTAGGTATAAGTTATTTAGATTTCTATTGTAGTAAAATTTTTTGAAAACTGCTAAGAAATAATATTTTGAATGGTAAAAATTTATAAAGTAAAATTAAGCATATAATTTTTAATAGAAAAGTTGACTTATGAAAACGTAGCTATTGTCATTGATGTTAGATTAGTTGACTTGTCAAGAGGAACAAACCAATTCACTATCAATTAACAATAACCAAATTAAGTGAGAGTATTTCGTCTTTTTTCCAAGCAAATATCAAATTAGTAATTTTGCTAGAGTTTAATTAAAAGCTACGAACAAAAAAATAGAAAGATATTAGTATGCTTGAGCCAAAAGACTAGTCACAAATAAAAATTATTGAGAAATTCTTAATTTAGGGTACTTGTTAATAAGATAATTAAAGTAGTAAAACGAATTCCTCATTTTAGATAAAAAATTCCCCGACACTCTCACTGGACTTAAAGCAATAAAAAACTATTAAGACCTGTACAAATTAATACACACAAAAGAGGATATTAGAAATCAAAAGAAATTAATACATTGTTTTAGCTTAAAATATAGTCATATAATATCAATTAATATATTCTTTTAAATCCAAACACAAAATCAAAAGTAATGCTCTTAAGCAGAAATTTACATATTTTTTTTTATATTACTATGTTAAATCAAGTAAATCAATGTTTAATTAGTAATTTATATGCAACTTTACGTTCAATGCCAGAAAAGAAATTAAAATTAACTTACTTGTTTGCAAAATTTGGAACGAAATGGCTCAGTGGTGGAATGTAATATGGTTGTCACATTATGTGTGAGCAATGGGAGCGGTTGGTGACGTGTTGTGCTCTATTTGAGGTATGGTAGCCGTGAAGTTTGCGAAATGCAATTTCAACTCTTTAGGGCTAATCGCTTTTGGGTTTTGCAAGATATATACATTCAGCATACGTATATAGGTATAAGCGTCACGAAACAATTCCTTTTGAATCCACTTTAAATCTATTTTACAGTCCATTTTGGAGAAATTCGGTCACTTATTTCGTCCGAAGGTACAAACGTCATGCAAAAAAATATCGTTCAAATAAATTCGGGAACGGTCAAAATGTGTATTTCTGCTGAAATATGATACGCAAAATTTTTAGAGATTACAATACTTCCTTTACTTCGTACAAGTTAAAAATGGTTCAGTTGCTGATTTACTGTTCGGTCAACACTAACGTATATGGTCAGACATTGGCCTGTGAAGCAATAGGATGGAAGGCAATTCACGATTTATTCTACGGTTACCATATATCTGTACAATATCGAGGTATATATAATTTTACCTCATGGAAGAAGTTAGTAATAACAATAAAATATCTATACAACAAACATTATCTTTGGATGCAAATTTGCATGTAGAGTTCTTCCTAGAGCATTTTTTATACTCAACCACTGTGATGAATGTTTAGGGTTGTTCCAGGCTATCCACTTCCTATCATCAGTTATAGTCCGTTGCAAGAAGCCTTTTGTCTCTGCTTCTTAAGAAAAAAGGGTACATTTCGAAATCTTGCTTCGTGTCTTTTATTGTTGTCAGTGGATTCTTAAGGCACCCACTTTTCAAGCTTTCTTACTTTTTCTGTTATTCATGATGGGCAATACCATAAACAACTGAAACCTTTCGATATTGAAACTGCGTCTGGACAATATCTTGTATAGTATTGCATAGAATTGATTAGCTTAAATCTTTTAATTTACTTGAATCATGGCAGAAAAAACGTTGATGCAATCGATGTTCATCTGTAATGTAAAATTGTCAGGACTGAGTGTTCGATGCATATTCTTGGCAAACATCTTCGTGAAACGTGAAGTCCTGATCTTGAACAGGGAGCTGAATACAGCTATGTTCTGTGGTAGAATACTGTAAATAAGTGGTAGAAGAACTGCACTTGAAAGGGATTTAAAATCCTCTTTTATTAAATCACTATTATGTACAACCACTTCCCAACTCGGGAGGAAAACAGAAAATAATGACTGCACTTGGGTCTAAACTGAACAATCAAATAATTTGAACTAAAGTTAAATAGAAATTAAATCGTCGTTGCTCGCAGAGCTATGAACGCGAGGTTGGCCTCTAAGCTAAATGTTGCGCAGCTAGATTTAACTAATACTGACGCACTTGGAATTACTTCAATAAGTAATCACGTAACAGCGCTACGGCTTAGAATTTAAATACTAGCTAGTCAGGAGAACGTAGAATAGAATGATTATGGTCTGAGACTAAAAGCTCTCTCACACTGAGAGGTTTCTACCTTTCGTTTAAATGTAACTTGGCTCCACTTCAATTCCCTCCTGATGCCAGCAATATTAAAAGCTTAACGATCGTTGAACGAAACATTAGAATTACATCATTCATATGTGATGTCGCGATATGAAAAAAAAATTCCAGAATACTTCAGGCTTTCTTTCTTCCGAAACTAGCAGTAGCTTGCTGCCATTCAATGGCTAGTTTATTTTCAACAACAGAATGCCATCGCGTAAGGTTGTTATATAATGTATCCTTCTCTAAGTCAACACGAGTTTCATTTTATTTTAAAAACATGCATTCTTCACACAGGGCTATAAAGACGGTTAATTAAGTTAGAATAATTCAATAATTCGAGGAAATAAATTTAAGCAAAGTGCAGCAACAACACAGATGTGTTTTAGATGACGAGGGCTATAAGGTATTTCTTCCTCCTTTCTGGATACTTTCATGGTGTAACGGTAGCACACTCGGCGCGCATTCGAGAGGTCCAGGTTCGAGACCCGACGAGGGCCTTGCTCAATTTTCATGTCTCCTGCTTCCAAATAACCTAATGTCTCTACAGGGGAACCAAAGAAACAATAATTACTGTTTTAAAGTGTCATAACTATTGTAATTTCTCTGATGTTAGGCCTCTTTAGAATATTTAATATTTAAAAAAAAACTTACAAGACTTTTTTTTTAATTTTATTAAAACTAAATATTTATTGAAGGATTTAAATCTGGATCTGTAACACATTAATAAATAATTTTCTTTCTTAGGGCTTTAATACCCGTCTTGGTTTGAACACCACATTTTCTCTGGGAAAGTAAATTTTTGGTCCCTAAAAAAATTTGATAAAAATATTAGTTGACAAATAATTATAAATATTTTAGTTTCTCAAGATATGTTCCACCATAAATAAGAATCAATATTTAGAACATGATATTTAGAACATGATTTAGATTTATGGAATTTTTCATGTTATTACAATAACTATTAAATTAATATATACAGAAAAATCCGTTTTAAAATACAAACTTATTGTCACGTAGCTACTGCCATGTTTTAAATATATGCGTTTAGTATTATTTTGATACAACAGAGACTAAACTCATCAATTCGAACTTCCTCTTAATCCGGCTGATTCCTTTCTTCATTAGATGGCATTAATAAAGACTTGTTGAGGACCGAAACCCGAGCAATAGTATTAGACATCCTTATAGCTTGTTTCACTTATAGCCAAAAATCTATGTTTGAAGGTAATTGGTTACTGCTATATATATGTATATCCAATAATGCTACGTTAATTATAAATACCAAAGGTAGTATTCTTAAAGGAAAATGTATATAGACATTCGGAAAAATATATATTTCTATCATCATCATGTCCTACAGGCATTAAAGAAAATAATCCATTGATTGATAATACTTATCAATTCATATACGGCAACGTTTTCTGAACGTGTTAAACAGGGATGTTATTAAAATAGTTAAATTAATATTTATCAAAATTTTCTTTGCGTACATGGCAGATTTTAAGTGAAATCATACAAAATGAGGAATCTGGTGCATCGGAGCAAGGAAAACCTTATTTTCTTCCTCCTTCTAGCATGTCTTCGTGGTGTAACAATCGGCTCGTATTCGAGAAGTCCAGGTTCGAGTCGCGGCGAGGGCATTGCACATTTTTTAAGTCTCCAGCATCAAAATAACCTAATGATTCTACTATGTCGCCCGAACTAAAAGTGATGAACGTTAATTTGCCACTACCAGTACTTGGCGATTTAGTCACCTAATCCGCGATCGCTCTTTAAAAGGGGAGTATTTCCTCCTTCCTTCTAACATTCCTTCGTGGTGTAACGGTAGCACCATCGGCGCGTATTTGAGAGGTCCAGGTTCGAGTCCCGGCGAGGCCATTTCAAATTTTTCACATCTGTTGCTCCAAAATAACCTAATATCTCTACAACCTTTAAGACGTATACCAGAATCTAAGAATTTGCTTAAACATAAGACACATTATGCTTCAAATTTTCACACATAGGTGTCACATTTAATATCCCACCATGAGCATAGAAGCAGGCATTAAGGTAACATCGTATTTATTCTCTTGCATTTGGGAGCAAGTTACAGTGCTAGTAACAACAGAGTACTTAGTCATGAGTTCACAGTTACACAGCTTCTTTTAAACGATCAAAATTGGCTCATTTTTGGTTATATTAATGTCGCAACGCCTCAGATTTTTTCATGAAAAGAAAGTTTTCATTCGGCAGATAAATAAGTACATTGTTTGAAAGCACGGATCTGGGCTTCGTTTTTCGGCAGTTATATTTTAAGGAATATATATATATATATATATATATGTAATCAATCTGTATGATTGTAAAAAAGATGATGCTTTGCGGCATGCTCCTTCCGCGTTATTCGAGAATTTCTTGAGACCAAAATATGCAGACAATGCACAGTCAAGTTGTAGAGACATTAGGTATTTCTTTGAAGCAGGGTAAATGAAAAATTAGCAATGCTCTCACCAGGACTCACAACACAGACCTCTCGAATAGGCGCCGAGCGCGCTGACCACTACACCACGAAGGCATGCGAAGAGGGCGGGAGAAATGCCTTATATACTCCCCACCTTTTAAAGAACAACGGGGTATTAGGGACCCAATCACAAACTCCTGGTTGTGGATAATCATCATCCATCACCTTTTTTAGTTCGGCTGTCAGTGTAGAGACACTAATTTGTTTCGAAACAGGAGATGTGAAAAATGAGCAATGGGCTCGCCGGAACTCGAACCGCGGACCTCACGAATACGCACCGAGCGTATTGACCACTGCACCACGAAGGCATACTAAGAAGGCGGGATAAATACCTTATTTACTCCCTCTTTTAAAAGGGGACTGGAGGAGACTACTTCCCTAAAGTTTCCTAAGTGTAACTTCAAAACCCCGTGTGTACCTCCAAAGTTTCAGAATGACCCTAGTATATTTATTACTAACGTATTAACAAAAATCATCCTCTGTCTCTTAAAATTTGATGCACAGATTAATTTCGGTAATATTTTTAATGAGGTTTTCTTAAAGATAGTGGCCATCGCATTGTTTCTAAAATCGCAACTGCTGATGAAATGTACACACCCTTTTCTGACGTTTTAACACGTCAAAAAAAGCAAAATATGTGTCTTTAAAGATGATCCCATCCCAAAATGGTGAAAATAAAAAGTGCCGTGAAAAAAGTAATGTATGCCGTTTTCTTCAGGAATACAGGCCTGATGAAAGCTGTAAAGCTCGAAGGACAGAGGCTAACTGGTGCGCCACTAAATGTCTTCCAGATATTCTTAAAGAAATGAATGTTAGATGACTCATGCCGCACCATGACAACTTTTCATTCAGCAAAATTGACAGCTGAGTTTCTTGACCATAAGGATTTACTGATTCTGACATGCTCATCTTCTTGGTGCTCAGTTAAACGACAAACTGCGTTTTCATATACAATTCTTCATGAATAATTTTATACATGGCAGCCAAACTAATGTTGCTTTCCTTTTGTATCATTTAGTAGGTGCAGCGATTATCATCGATTAACATTTTCCGTATGGCAGACACATTATCCGGGAATATTGCTAACAACGGCCTTCTTGTTCTCTCCGTCCTGAAGAGAGTTGCGACTTCTGTGAAGTTCTGAAAACCATCTGATATAGTAGCACGAGATGGACCTTTACGTTAAATGTAGACGTTGAAAGCATTCTTCTTGATTTAATTCTACTCATAGCTTACTCATAGCTTACTCATAGCTCGATAATGTTCTAGCGTCAATTTTCCTTCTGCCTAAAATTTATTCTGAGATAAACTACTTGCAGTTGGGCAATACAAAATCATCTGCTAGGTTAAAATAGTCCCCATTTTCAAATCTAACAGCTAATTTGTTTCTGCCACTTATTGTCTACGCGTATCTCAAAAATTTCAGAGTGACTTACTTATTTCCAGTTTAGTGTTAATATTTTCCGGTTTTTGCTGTTCAAATGCAGTTGTAAATCCATAGGAATCCTAGTCGTATAATTTCTAAATTCGTCTTCTAAAAGCAATACAAATTGTATTAAAACTCTTAAAATATTATGAGATAAATCCACTGGAAAAAATTACTTTTTTTAAAAATTAAGCAGGAATTAACAAAGGTGAGCCACAAAAATCAATATAATTAGTTTCGATATCTACTAAAAATTAAATAGGAGAGATGTAGTGAATGTGCTGTTATCATTACATGAAGTAATGCAACTATGTTTCCTAAAATGACATGTGATGATTATGCAAGATGTAATTTTTTAAGAATCATTATCAGATCTTCATGAGATTGATTATCTGAATGCAAAATCTTACCTTAGTTTTAGGTATAAAACATTTTATAATTATTTCATTAAAAAATTATAGGAAAAACTTTTAAGTTAAATCTGATGTGTTATTTAAATTTTGAAGCGCTTTTAGTACGATTTATGGTATACTTGTGATTAATAATCTTTCAAAGGGTCATATTTCAAAATGATTAAATTTTATATTTTAGATCCGTAAATATTAATTCAATGCCATTAACTTATCATATATTCGTTGTTGCAAAGTAAGTCACATATGGTTCGAAGCTCTTCATTGCCAGATATCACACTATAATTTAAAGAAATGGCTTTAATTTAAATTAGATTAAGCACATATTTTGATGTCTTGTTGCTATGGTTACGTTCATACTGAAATTTCGGACTAGAGCGTAAATTTTTACTTCATGATTCATCAGTGTTTCGAAGGGAGGCTTATATTACGCGAAAAATAACTAATCGAGGTTAGTCGTATTTTTGAAATTAATTCAAGAAATGTTTCTGAATAATGTATGGATATTTGACATTTCTCATTAAAATATAACACCATACATATGGATTTTCATTATTTCAGCTCGATTATCTAGTTGTGTTGTACTAATGTAATGAGAAGAAGTATATATATTTTAGAATATGATACTTGCATTAATATCGTTAAGAATTATATATATAAATATGTGTGTGTGTGTAATTTTAGAGAAATTAGGTGTTAAATTGTAATTTCCTTTTTGTAATGTAACATGGAATGCTTGTCGTCGAACTTGGCTAATGTTCCCCAAAAGTCGCCAAAGTAGGCGACATTTGGTCCCAGTCCTTGTATTGGTACAGTAAGTGAATAACTGTAATTGATCCATATATAAGTGTAACTGTATCCGGCCTGTATATTTAACTTCAATCATGTATGACTTCCAGTAATTTAGAGAAATAGAAGTTACTAGAAATATCTCCGTATAATACAGTAGTACCTCTGTATAAGACAGTAGAGAGCATCATTTTCCAATTTTTTGTTCACAGCTGACTTCTGAGTAATGTTATCGTGCGAGCATCGCTCTTTAGATGAGCTTTGCATTATGTTGTGTTTAAGTGTTAACGTTATTAGTTGTTGTTGTCGTTCCCATAATCACATGGAAGAATGATAGCCAGAGCCTACTCCGTAGAGAAGTTGGACTTCTATTTTCCACCCCCAATTTTGAGGGAGAGTACCCCGGGGGGGCATCCAGGGGTCTCCCACCCCTCTCCTGTCCCACCAATCCACAAGAGAGGACTTTCGGCTCACCACATATTTAAAGTGCCGCCATGCCGCACCGACACTATACATTTACAAACATCCATGCCTTCTCCGAGATTCGAACCCGAGCCCTTCGGCACGGCTGTCAGCGACGCTAACCACTATACCGGTTGGGAGGCAACGCTATTAGTAGTCTAAAGTTGTAACTATTGTTTGGGCGCTGTTATACCGAGAAGAGCACTGTATGGATACTCTGTGGAAAATTCCAGAATTTTGAAATGTTTCTTTTTAGAAAATAAATTTTATCAAGCTATCATCGGTTCTGTGTGCTTTCAATACATTACAAACCGGTACGCCCACAACAATAGTCAAGGCCCAAACGAAAGCATTTCTTACGTATTAATTTTATTTGAGAATAATAGGTCAAGACTCTGTCCTTTAGATCTGGGTCCAGAAACGGTAAAATGCTGGCTTGGAATAAAAGTATCACCCTAGCTTAATGGATGTTCTAAATTCGAACGTAAGAGGAAATCTAAAGCTAAAATTTACAAAGCAATATTTAAGTACTATGAATTCGTCATCCACAGATACCCATATAAATTCTCATTTATATGTTAAATGCACGGTTTTACATATTTTTCTGGCACTTTTGGTCATACGTACTGTGAAATATTCTACGAAATATTCGATATTCTACAAAACTGTGCTTGTTCAGAATTTTTCACGATAGTTGAAATATTAAGCGACGAGCCTTTTTATTGTTTCCGTCTTCAGGCGTGAAATGACAAGAACGTTTCGTAAGGCTTAACTTCCAGAGTCAGTTGCCTGACTTCCCTAACATCTGATCATTTCGAATTCACCAGGCACAGCTGTTTGTTTCGGTGGCATAGGTAAAAGGAAAATGCAAAATATAATTACAAAACTATGTTCATGTACACCTCTTGTTTTCTATTTAGAGTCGGTTTTGAAGACGCATGAAAACACATTATACATGTATAAACAAACACATACATAAACAAATTGTACATATACAAGCATACATGTATAAAAACAAATTATACATATAAAAACATACATATACATAAACAAATTATACCTATATATACAGTTAGGAGTAAAATTCTGAAGTGTTAACAAACACACAAAAATATTTCTTCTGAATGTAACATTGATATAATCAGCAGAGATTATGCCCTCATCTCAATAAAATGTTCGTAGAAGAACATTTATTTACAAGTCACATATGATAATTAGCTGTCCTTTAAACTTAACATTTATATCGTTGCTGTAATACAGGAAACTTACTAATTTTAAAAGCGAGTTCCACAAACTCGGCATTACAATTCATCAGACAATGAGAATAAAGTTCTAAGCATATTGCTCCTTTATTAGTGCGAGAAAAGCCACATCAAATTATTACTGATAATTCAGATGGCTTTCCGCTTCAGGCGGATATTGCGTTTCCCATGCTTGATTATTCAAAGTTTATAATTCTAGTAACTTGAAGAGAATATGCCCGTTCTTAAGATAGGTAGTTCAAAATAACACACTTTCAAATTCCATGAATCCTAGTTATCTCTTTGAACATATATTTCTCAAATGATAATAAATTATTCCCAGTTGTATACATTAATACTTTGTTTTTTTTTTCAAATCAAATAATATTATTATAGATTTCTTGAATTCTAAACTAAAAAACTCAGTGGCACAACAGCCCTAGCCGATTATTTCCTGCAGTTCCCCAATGTCTGCTTTCCTGACCGTGAGCCAAGGGATGAAAATATGCCCTGCACAAGTGGTCAGCTTCTCAAGGACCCCCAGTGTTAAATCCCCAAGGGAATATGGTAATCATTTTATGGTCCCACTCAAGGTATGAAAGCCTGAGTCAACCTTGCCCAGGCCGGGAATTAAACCCAGGACCAGTGGTGCTGCAAAACACTGCACTAGCCATTCCGCCACCGGACCTCTTTCTTCATTCACAGATGATTTAATAAAGTGACCAGTTTATGAATAATCCTGCAAGACAGGAATGTATTTAAAATTGGCTTTAGTGTTTAAAAAAGCAGCACTAAGATTTATTAAATATTGTAAAGGATTTGACAAGAAATAAACAGTTTGAGTTACAAAAACATGCTTAAAAATATTGCACGGAAACTTGCACTTTTACTTGCGTTCAGATCTGAAATATTTTTCAAAATTCTAAGCGATGTCTGATCACCATGCATCATGAAACTCAGTAGACGAAATGTTCACTTCCGCAATAAAAATCAAAGCCGCATTTCGTTGCCATGATTCAATACAAATGCTGATTGTATTTCAGAATAGCATTTCCAAACAGAAAATTTGTCCAAGATTGGTACAAGAAATTTGAACGTGCATTCTGTTTGGATAAAGGTAGGAGTTTTGAGCCACCCTGCGCATCTGATCAAGAAATTGAATGTTTTGGCGGCCACTTCCAACAAAGAATAATTAAATCCACAACAAGTAAAAATCTTAAATTTCTGATTCCTATTTACATGGTTGGTAAAATTTTGCAAAACCGACTAAAATTAATTTAACACAAAATGCAGTTCTTGCAGAGCAGCACTTAAATTTGATAACTCTAGGTAAACCTTCTCCATCTACTGACTACACAGTTCAGAGCAGGATTAAACATACGTGACATCAGGACTATACGGTTATACAGGTAATATCCCATGATGCAACTGACCCAGTGACGCATCCTGCAGAAGCTTGATGAAAACTTTGTAAAATATTTTCATGCAGTTATTCTTCAGAAAACTTATATACCGCACCAGTTATTACTTACATATATACCGTATCATTTTCCTACCAGTTATTATTTACAAATATGTTGCCTTTGTTCCAAGAAGTATTTTACAATACTGTTGAATTTTATGATGAAATGCGTTGAGTCACGTGTCACAGTAGATAATCTTGCGTTGCTGAACAGAATTCCTGGAAGAAAACTTTAAAAATCTGTGCACACATGTTCATTCAAATTTCTTCACGATATATTGCCTTTTTTAATATTAAAACTACAGATTTCTTCTGTAATTAGCCAGTACTCACATGTATCAATAGCATGTTAAAATATTGAATTTCACTCTAAATCTCATGTAAAATGTTGAGGGGCGTGTCAAAGTAGATAAAACGTGCTTTCATTGCTGAGCAGAATTCTGGGAAGAAAACTTTAAAAATCTGTGCACACATGTTCATTCAAATTTCTTCACGATAGGTTGCCTTTTTTAATATTAAAACTGCAATTTCTTCTGTAATTAACCTGTTTCAGTAGCATCGAATTTCGCTCTAAATCTCATGCAAAATATTGAGGCGTGTGTCAAAATAGATGATCTTGCGTTGCTGAGCAGAATTCTGGGAAAAAAACTTTAAAAATCTGCGCACACATGTTCATTAAAATTTCTTAACGAGATGTTGCCTTTTATAATATTAAAACTACAGATTTCTTCTGTAATTAATCAGTACTCACATGTATCAATAGCATGTTAAGATATTGAATTTCGCTCTAAATCTCATGTAAAATGTTGAGGCGCGTGTTAAAATAGATAATCTTGCTTTGCTGAGCAGAATTCTGAGAAGAAAGCTTTAAAACTCTGTGCACACATGTTCATTCAAATTTCTTCACGAGATGTTGCCTTTTTTAATATTAAAACTACAGATGTCTTCTGTAATTAACCAGTACTCACATATATCAATAGCATGTTAAGGTATTGAATTTCGCTCTAAATCTCATGTAAAATTCATAAATATTTGAAAAATGGTATTCGCTCATAAGTTTTTAAATGGGCCATTACCTTTGTATAAGTTAATAAATATCAGCGAGTAAATTGTGTAACTAACACAAAAGGAAAAAGCAGTTGCTTTTCAAGCAAAATTTTCACTAGGAATTCGTAAAATTTTGTCAATAAAAATTCATATTAAAATTACTCGTTTGAATGAATCGTGAGTATAAACAAAGCGCTAATTACTTGCAAAAGCTTAATAATGGAAAAGCATTTGGTTGGATGCTCGAAAAATAAAATAAGCACACGATACGTCAAGGGCTGCTCTTAAGAGGAACTCGGAAATTCTCTTACTACAATGAAGAGGCATTTAAGTGAAAAAAAAAAGCATAGTTAGTCATTTTAAGTTGTTGCATCTAATAAAAAAACAACAGAAGAAACAAGATGTTGATATTTTATTTAATTGTTAATGGGGATTTTTCTTTATGTTTAATAAAATATTCCGTAACTTTGAATATCTATATTTACATTAAATTCACTACAGCAAATTCAAAATGTTTTCTTATTTTATTAATAGTTAGAGAAATCAAACATTTTTTTACAAAAGGAACTCATAGATTGCACAAGATAATTAATAATAGTATAATTACATACTTTTTTTATTTTTTTGCTTCCTTATTTATTTTAGATTAAGGATTGGATTTTGGTTTTAAGAAGGATGGTTTGTTACATATGGAAATTAGTAATTTATCTTATTTTAGTATTTAACTGCTTTTGCATTCATTTGAAAGTTATTTTTCTGTAGATGAATGTGTTTCTATTTTAAGATACTCATTCTTTACAAATGTTGTTTACGTGATTACAAATATTATTATTACCAATATTATTTATATTCTGAAGTGGAATAACATGACACCTTTTGAGGAGATAAAAATTGTAAAATTAGCTGAAAAGACAACCTTAGTTTAAAAACTGGTATAGATTTTGAATAAAATTCTATGAATCGGAGAATATCTCTCTTCATCAGAAAGAAAAATGGGAGAAGAGACAAAATTTTTATATGGAAAGCAATGCACAAATTAAAATACCGGCTTCTATTGTAGAAAATAAAATAAAAACATGAAAATTTGAGATATTAGAATTCTAAAGTTTTCAAAGAACTGGATTGTTCCTAATAGAATTAACCGAAGGTTAGGTTAGGTTATTCAATTATGGCAAAGCACACGAGGGCTATCTGCCTAAAGGGAGGGATGCTTTTGTGGAGGAACTTTCTAAGGGAAACTGGCTCGTATACACGTTACACATGGGGAAAACCACGAAAACGCCCATGCAGCCAGCCCGTTCGCGAAATTCGAACCTCGGACCAAACTACCAGTGTTCAGCGTCTTTACCGCTCGGCCGCTGGTGGGCCTGGAATTAACCGAAGAATTTTCTTTTTCAGTGGCGGGCAATGGCCACTATAGGCTTCAGCGACAACTAAGGCCAAGGCCGGAAACAGTGATCACTTTATTATGGAGCCACCTAACAGGAGGGCCACCGTTGTCTCCTATGAAGGGACAAACAATTTACATCCAGCCTTCTCCGGGATTCGAACCCAGGCCCTTCGGTATGGCAGTCAGAGTCGCTAACAATTTTCCCGTCTGAACCAGCCGAATTGACAAGTTTTTTTTTTTTTTTTTTAAATGTAAAACGTTTTAAGGAAATCAAATTCGCTTCACGAACTGAAGAAGCTGGCTGAAAATCTACAAATCAAAGCCAAACTAAGATGACGTTTTACAATGAAATTTTACAATTTTCATTTGTTTAAAACGAATCACCTATTTCAGTTCCGAAAACAAAAATATACATACGAAATTTATCTGCAGGAAGTTTTTTGGCTATTTATATTTTTTGACTAAAACAACTAAAACAAATGACTACAACAACAAAATTTTTTACTATAACTATAAAACAACCAGCAAATATAAGAACAGTTTTATTTGCTTGATTGGAAAATTTCTAGATTTTCTCTAATTTGAAGTTTTACATTAGCGCGATTTTTTAATTTAAAATCTAATCTATATTTAGCCATATAATGCTGAACTAACACTGCAAGCATCAGCAAAAACATAAATCAGCATAGTATTTCTGAATTTCTTTTAATAGATGAAAATAAACCACTACTTCAAACACAGATGAAATATTCTTGGAACGAATTCAGATCATCAAAGAAAAACATCAGTCTTCCTAAATACTATAAAAGACCAGCTACCAAAGCGATTTCATGCATTTTCGTCCTATGAACTTATCTCTATCTTTCATTCTATTAACACAAACTGCCATGGAAAACATTTTCTTCTAACTCTAAAGGGTTACATAAGGGGCTTCTGAAGTATAGATTTGTGACGCACGAGCCCCGGAGAGCCATCAAAACTTCGTTTATCGGACTTTGAGAGAAACCTATATATTGGATATATATATGCTGCGGAAGAGTCAGTGATGGTAAAACGTGACTTAGAGGTTACGGATCATTACCTCTTTGATTTGTTCACTGCATCTATACTGCGGTAGAAGTAGAGTAATGAAGTTTCTGGGAGATTTTTATCTGTATTTTGATCACTTACGTTCAAATATTGGACAGTGTGTGGAGAATAGTGGCTGCCCGTTAGGACATACTAATATTTTTTTGCGGAGGACTGCTACTGCACCTCGTTAAATTACCCATCTGTATTTTTCCATCAAAGTGGTTTGGAAATACATGCAGTAGAAATATAAGTTAAGCTACGAAATATATCAGGATTTTAGTACGGCTTTTAATTTTTTTTTCTATTCTGTCAATCTGATTCTTTTTATTCTGTTCTATTTTTTTCTCTTCTGCAAATGAGGTTATAATCAAATTTTTTTGCTACCTACAATGAGAATGTTTTGCATCCTATAAGTAAATGAAGACTGTAGAGTCATTAGGATTTTTGAACTAGGATATACGAAGAATGACCAATGACCTCTCCGGGACTCGAACCTAGACCTCTCGAACACGCTCCAAGTGTGCTACCGGTACATCACGAATACATGCAGAAAGGAAGGAGAAAATACCTTACATACCCTCCTTTTAAAGGGCGACTGGGGATTAGGGGTCCTAATCGCCAAATACTGGTGGTGAAAAAAATCATTATCCACCATCTCTTAGTTCGGAGGCACGGTAGAATCATTAGGATTTTTTGAAGAAGGAAACACGAAATATGAGCAGCGACCTAGCCGGAACTCGAACCCTGGACCTCTCGAATGTATGACGAGTGTGCTACCTTTACATAAAGAAGCCATGCAGAAAGGAGGGAGAAAATACCTTATAAGGCGTATACAGTACATGAGCTACAAATGTCAAAAGTAAAAAGGAGAAATTCCAGAGAAGTTAATTAAATGGGAAAATTCTCAAGATCATTCAACAGATCCCTCTCTGCAACCGGTAGAATAAGATTTAAGTATTGATAAAGAAAATACTTAATTAATACTTAATACTTTATAGGTACACTTCAAAATGTACCTATAAAATTAAGCATTAAAAAATAAGGAAAATAACTTATAGGAAAAGTTAGAAAACCGCAAAAATACTTTTAAGCTACCAAATGTTACTGTGTATTTCTAATTCCGTTCTACAGATTGCATTTGTTACTAAGCAAACCACAGCTTTACACTTTATTATTAGGAAAGAGGCAGGGGTTGTAGTTTCAATAACAAATTTTACAGTAAAGTTACAAGCGGCAAGTACTGTAACGGATAGATAAATCTTACTTCAGTGCTTGCGCTCCTGTCCGAGCTTCTGGAAGTATTCGCGGATTTTTAATCAACCGACATGAATTTTGTCGGTGCCATTTTACAAAGGAATTGCAGGATTGATCTTAATGATTCATAAGGTTTCCAGAAAAACGTTATAAGGCATTTCTCTCGCCTTCTTCGCATGCCTTCGGGGTGTAGTGGTCAGCACGCTGGACGAGTAACCGAGAGGTCCGTGGTTCAATTCTCGGCGACGGCGTTTCTCATTTTTCATCTCTCTTTCTTTCAAAACAAATACTTAATGACTCTACGCTGGCACCCGAACTAAAAAGCTGATGGATGAAGATTCTCCACCACCGGGATATGGCGATTGGGTCCCCAGAAACCCCAGTCGCCCTTTAAAAGGGGGAATATATAAGGTATTTCTCCCGCCTCCTTCGCATGCCTTCATGGTGTAGCGGTCAGCACGCTTGACGCGTGTTCGAGTCCTGGCGAAAAAAAAAAAAAACTAATGTCTTTACAAAGTAATGGATTGTAAGAGGGCTTTGGGTCTGGGTCTAGCACAAAGGAGCGTTAGCCCAGAAGAGCTATTAGTCTCAAAACGAGATTTTGCTTTAAATTACTATAAAAGTCTCAATTACGTTTCAAATGATTGCCACCGAATATTTCCGCCCTGTATTTTATTTAAAGAAATTAAATAATAAGGAATTCCTAAATGCGTGCATGTTTTTCGCATTGTGAAACAATAACGGTAACTACAGCCATAAAATTCAGATAACCTAGTCCTCCACCTGAATATGGACACCTGGAAGTCCGAATTTTGAATTTACAACTTGACTTATTGTGTATTTCCTATTTTGTAAACTTTTAACGAATTTTCAGAGCGAAAAGTGCCAGCACTGCAGGGAAGAAAAGCATGTTTATCTCCAGCCCGCGAGACTGTCCATCGGAAATTCTAAAGATATTCTGTTTTTAGATATTTTATTGTGCATTTCAAATTTTGCAAAACTTGAACGAATTTTTGATTAAAATGCTCAACGATTTCAAAGCTAGAAATGATGACACTGTATATACGAGTAAAAAATTATTTTTATCTCCAGGGCGCAAGACTCTCTATAGGAAATTCGAAAAAAATTGGTATGCTTTTTCAGAAAAAGTCCGATTTTGTGTCAAAATACCTATATTAGAACAATGCTATATATAAATAT
>KK118144.1:9909-23667 GCA_000611955.2 Stegodyphus mimosarum | reverse complement strand
ATGACGCGATTTGGTCACAAAACATAAAATAAAAAAAATTCGAATTCGAATTTCGAAAAAATTCGCTTCGAAGTGCACTGGCTCTTGTGTAGATACACTTATGTACCAAATTTCGTGGCCCTGGGTCTATTAGCTTACTCGCAACACGAACGAAAGACACACAACACACACACACAACACACACACTTTGAAAACGGTCTTACAACGTAATCATAAAAACACGCTTTACAGTCTTTCTTGAACATCAGAGCATAATATCTTCGTTGAGATAATTTTCACACACGTGCGCACACACACACACACACACACACACACACGCAAGCACGCACGCACGCACGCACACAGACTCTTTGTCTTTGTCTGTGTCTTTGTCAGACTCTTTGTTTTATTATATGTGGAGATTAACGCTTCATTATTACATTATTTTAGTCTAGGAATTTCCTTCCCCCCCTGAGCAATACATATATGTAAGTCACGAGGCTGAAAAGCACTGCTAGAAATAAATAAGTAATCCGATCCAATTCCAATTGAACACTAATTGTTTATGGAAAGTATCCTAGTTTTTGAAAAAGCTTCGTATCATTTAACATGAAATTAATTACTTCATCATCTTAAGAAGGATTTTGAGAGCTTATTTAATTGAATATGGCAAAGCATATGAGGGTTGGTTAGGCATGATTTCGTGGAGAATTTTCTAGGAAAAATGGGCTCATATTTACATACTTTAAGGAAATCCACTAAAATGCTTACATTCAACGGTAGGCTGTAGGAGTGCTGGTTCAATTCATTTGTTAAATTTACATCTAATTTTCAAGAGCCCCCCTTTTTTCTGGCTAGTGTATTCATTCAAAGGAAAATACATGTTATTCACTGAACTTCTCCCGTTAGTCTGAATAACTTTTAACTCCATGAACAGCATATTTCTGTAACAAGGAGAGCTGTCTGACTATACAATCTATTTTACATTTAGCGAGCTTGTGCCGAATAAGTTCATTCGCTATTTTATGTAATTTCTGCAGTATTTTATAATTCTTGTATTTTGTAAATTTAAATTTAAATTTTATTTTTTTTAAGATATTTTCTTTTTATTCACAAATATTTGTATTTTTTATTTTTATAAGAAGTGAAACCTTTAATTAGATTCTGATACGCTCGACGCGTAACCGAGAAGTCGGTGGTTCGATTCCCGGCGGAGGCGTTGCATATTTTTATAGAAGTTTAAACGACTGTTACATTTTCCGCACGACTCGAAAGGGCGGGTTTTGTCTTTTTCAGCTACCCCCGGGTTTAGAATGGTTCGAAATTTATGACTTGACCGCATATAGGCAGCATTCGTCGTCTCAATCTCCGTTATTTGAATTCAAACTTTCAGTTGTATGTTATTTTAAATACCGCAAGTAGTAGAGTTTACTCTCTACAGTGTCTTCTATTAATTTCAATAGTTCAATAAAAACGTTATTTTAACGTTAGGCCAGCAGAATGCCTTATCTGCCGATTAATAGTTCCCTGTGCCACCATAACGCGCCATTTCTGCGAGCGTATTCCTTTATAAACTTTACTTACTTTGGTCTCTCTGTACCTGTCTTTACCTTTTTGTCAGTTACTTTTGAATCACCCTGTTTAGTCAAGGCATATATCCTTTTTTCTCGTGGAAAATGATTTTCGGAATAATTACTATATTTGTTCTTACACTCTGCCATAGGACTCGGAAGAAGTCACTGAATACTGACATTTTTTCTCGCTTTCTTAAACTGGTGTTTCTTATGTTACTCATTATAGGGACAAATATTTTTAAAAGTTAGCAAAGATATTCATTGTCCTTTGAGGAGAATGGTCTTCTTTTAAAACCATTGTGCTACCAGCGGCCGAACGGGAGAAAAGTCCTCCTCGAAGAGGAACTTTTCGAACAGCCACTGATTTGGATAAAGAGGGCATCCTCTTTGGCATCTTTTTGAATGTTTCTGTCTTTTCGAACAATGACCAATTTGCTCAAAGTCGCTGGCATTTTTATGAAAATGTTCCGCTTTCTGTCCAGAAGGACGGTTGCAGGGAATGCGTGCGCAAAAACCGCAGAACTGTATTATTATTGTCATTTTTATTATTATTATTTCAGATTATCAAGGGCTATCTGTCTAAGGGAGAGTTGGGCAAAATTTTAAATGGATAATATTATAAAAGTGGGAGAATTAAAGACGCGGAGGATTGCTTAATATCTGCACAGTAATATTTCCATGTAAACAATAAGAATCGGGATGCAGAAATTAAGACCAATGATTGCATTTTGAAAGATTCTTAACAGATAAAAGTAATTAAAAATAGTTACCGAATAAAAAAATTGACTAAAATTACTTCCGATTTTAAGTCAATCTATTCCTTTAACGTTTGTAAAATTAATAACTAAATTACGCCGAAGTTTAAGCTTTTTAAAACTTGCATCACAAAATGAGCAGCGAATTTTTTTAAATTAATTTTGTTATAGCCCAAAGGAGCGTTAGAAGAAGGGGACTAATTACCAGAAGATTAATTTCGAGACTAATTAGTCTCGAAACGGCATTTTGCCTTAGATCTCTAAAAGCGTTTTATTACTTTTCTAACTGTTACCACCTTGTGTTTCTCGCAATATGAAAAAACAACGGTATCTAAGACCATCGAATTCTGAATATCGTAGACCTCCACCGGAATATGAGTACCTGAAAGCCCCAATCTGGAATTTGTTTTATTCCGTATTTCATATTCATTAGCTTTAACGAATTTTTTATGAACAAACTCAACTCCAAATCGAGCGTACGAAAAAAAAAGCTCTTGAAACGTGTATGTGTGTGTAAATGAAAAAAAAAGGACTAAAAAATAACAAGAATCATCATTAAAAATCACTATAAGCGTTTTATCACTTTTCAAATTGCTGCGACCATGTGTTTCTTGCATTGTGAAAACACAACGGTATCTAAGGCCATCAAATTTTCAATAACGAATATGAGCACTTGAAAGCCCGAATCTGGAATTTGTTTTATTGTCTATTTCATATCTTGCAAAGCTTTAATGTATTTTTGATTAACGAACTCAACGATTCCAAAGCGAGCAGTGGTAACAAACACTGCACGGAAAAATATATACATACACATATATACTTCGAGCGAGACTGTCTACTCGAAATTCCAAAGATATGCTGTTTTTAAATGTTCTTAACTTAAAAAAAAAAAAAAAAAGCCTAAAACGTCATCACTTAAAAAGGACGAAAAAATCACTAAAAGCCTTTTATCACTTTCGAATTGACGCCACCGTATGTTTCTCGTATTGTGAAAAAACAACGGTATCTAAAGCCATCGAATTTTGAATATCGTAGACCTCCACTCGAATATGAGTACCTGAAAAGCCCGCATCTGGAATTCGTTTTACTGCGGATTTCATATTTTGTAAAGCTTTAACGAGTTTTTGATTGACAAACTCATCGATTCCAAAGTGAGAGTACGGGGAAAAAAAAGCTCTCGAAACCTGTATGTGTTCGCAAATGAAAAAAAGAGACTAAAAAATAACAAAAATTATCATGCAAAATCACGAAAAAATCACTATAAGCGTTTTATCACTTTTCAAATTGCTGCCACCATGTGTTTTTCGCATTGTGAAAACACAACGGTATCGAAGGCCATCAAACTTTGAATAACGTAGTTCTTCAGCCGCATTATGAGCATCTGAAAGTCCGCATTTGGAATTTTTTTTATTGCGTATTTCATATTTTGTAAAGCTTTAAGGAATTTTTGATTGACAAACTCAATGATTCCAAAGTGAGCAGTGTTTGAGGGGGGGAAAAAAAAAAAAAAAAAAAAAAAAACTCTAGCAGATGAGACTGTTTAACCAAAATTCTAAAGATATGCTGTTTTTAAATGTTTTAAACCTAAAGGGACATTATCCCAAATGCTGTCGAAACGTGTATGTGTGTGTAAATGAAATAATAATAAGCCTAAAAAAATCACGAAAATCGTTAAGGAAAAACACGAAAAAAATCGCTAAAAGCGTTTTATCATTCTTCAAATTGCTGTGTTCCAGTCATAAACAAATCTTCATCTTGATCTCTCCCAGTTTCACTTACCACACCGGGCAAAATAAAAATCGAATACATCAACTTTATGCATCGAAGCAGCTGGCTGGCTCTTCACTTTACTGTTTCGCGCCTACTTTAACACAGGCTGATTGAGTAAGAACCAAATGCAGGCATCAATTGCCGACCCTTCCCCCACCCCCATTTTTAATCCTCTTTCGGTTATTTATCTTGTCCACGAAATTCATGGATGAATGCTTGCCAGAGCCTGAAAGAGGTTGAACTTCTATCAACGGTTTAATGCCGCTGCTTAGCGTCGTTTTGTTTGTTTTCGTTTCTTATTCAGCTCCGTTTCCTCCGCTGCATTTCCCCACCCGTTCTCTCTTTTCCTTCATCGGCTGTTCAAAAAGGAACTGTAAGATAAAGCGAATACTTGCTTTGGCCAATTAAAATAGTTTAGACGAGATGACCTTTACTACTTTGTCATCACTTAAGCTTTTGATTTCTAATATCTATAAAATATTCCCTTTAGGCAAATTATAGACAAATACACGCCAAGTATGTTAAATCAATTACACCACGTAGGCATGCAGAGAGGAGGGAGAAAATACCTTATATACTCCCCCCTTAAAAGGGCGACTGCAGATTAGGAGACCCAATTGCCAATTTTTGTTCCGGTACCACTGTAGAGTCACTAGGTTGTTTAAAAGCAGGAGGCATCAAAAATAAAAAATGCCCTCGCCGGGACTCGAACCACGGACCTCTCGAATACGCGTCGAGCGTGCTGACCCCTACACCAAGAAGGCGCGGAAAATACCTTATAAAGTGTTCAAAATGCTTTTAATTCAAAAGTTAGTTTACGAACCGTTCATAACTCTTCTAGAAATTAACCCCCCCCAGCGGCTGATCGGTAAAGGCGCTGAACCCTGGTAGTTTGGTCCGAGTTTCGAATCCCGCGAACGGGCTGGCTGCATGGGCGTTTTTCGTGGTTTTTCCCCATGTGTAAAGTGTATGCAAGCCAGTTTCCCTTAGAAAGTTTTGATTTTATTGATTATATCTATCGGTTTATTAAATTTTGTTATTACGTTATCTTCGTCTAGAAATTTCTTTCCCCCCTCCTTAGAAATATATACATGTAAGTTATGAGACTGAAAAGACTATTATAAACAAATAATCAGATCCGGTTCCAGCTCAACAACACTAATTAAACAGCACTAATTGTTTACGAAAAGTATCCGTGTTTTTACACTTAATCATCTTAAGAAAAAGAACATTTTGTGCGGTTCTGTAACTGAATATCAAAAAGCACATGAAAGCTGGCTGACAAAGGCATGCTGTCGTGGAGAATTTTCTGGGGAAAATAGGCTCATATTTACATTACACTTAAGGAAAACCACGAAAATGCTAACACGTAGTGCTAGGGTGTGGGGGGTCTGGTGTAACCCATTTGTTAAATTTGCTTATAATTTCCAAGTCTCTCCCACCCTTTTTTTTTTCCTAGTTTACTTATTTAAATCAAAATACATGTTACTCACCGAACTTTGTATGTTAGTCTGAACATCCACGATTAGTATTTCTGTGACAAGGAGAGCTTACTGATCCTACAATCTATTTTACATTTAGCGAGCTTGTACCGAATCAATTTATTCGCTTGTTCTATGTGATTTCTGCAATATTTTGTAATGCTGATGATAGTTTTGTAAATTAAAATTTTATTTTATTTTCTTGTTTATTCACAAACATTTGCATTTTATGTTTTTCTAAGAAGTCAAACATTTAATTACATTCTGATACTTTGTTTTCATGAGATAAAGCACGAGCCCTTTGTTAAAATTCACTGCAGCTTACACAGCTAGCCCATTCACCCGGTTTGAAACTGGGAATGAAATACCAAGTTGATCATTCCGTTCATTGGTCTTATAAACTTGACTACAGTGAATCTGAGTAAAGGGGGGAAATAGCTTACGTAAATATCAAACAAATGATAAACGAATTTCTAAGCAATAGTTTTAAAATATAATTTTGTAGTTCTTTGAAAAGGTTTATCAATTATAAATATAAATATATATTGAAAATTACGAAGGAAATAACACATATGTATCTGTAATTACCAAAATATGTATTTCTTATGTTGCAGAGACATCAGATATTTTTGAAGGAGGAGTACTGAAAAATGAGCAACGCCTTCCCGGGACTCGAACCATGGACCTCTCGAATGTGCGTCGAGCGTGCTGACCTCTATACCACAAAGGCATGCGAAGAAGGAGGGAGAAATACCTTATATACTCCCGCTTTTAAAGGGCGACTGGGGTTCAGGGGACCCAATTGCCAAATCCTGGTGGTGGAGAATCATTATCCACCACCTTTTTAGTTCAGGCGCCAGTGTAGAGACATTAGGTATTTGAAGCAGGAATATTGAAAAATAAGCAACGCCTTCGCCGGCACTCGAACTACGGACCTCTCGAATACGCGTCGAGCGTGCTGACCGCTACACCACGAAGGCATGCGAAGAAGGTGGGTAAAATACCTTATATACTCCCCCTTTTAAAGGGTGACTGGGGATTAGGGGACTCAATTGCCAAATCGTGGTGGTGGAGAATCACCCACCACCTTTTTAGTTCGGGCGCCAGCGTAAAGACATTAAGTTATTTAGAAGCAGAAGAATGAAAAATGAGCAACGCCTTCGCCGGGAATCGAACCACGGACCTCATGGTTCTGCGTCGAGCGTGCTCACTACACCATGAAGGTATGCGAAGAAATGGGAGAAATGTCTTATAATGTAAGCAATAGGGCTTGAAAATATATTTAAACAGGGTATTTAAATATTTTTCTTCAAATAACTACTAGAATTTACTGGCTACCAGCTTCTCGTCGACTCTCGGCATCTATTCTCATCAACAAATGATAACATCTTGGGTTATGTGCGTACATACACGCGCACACATGTAAAACACACATTTATTCATAAGATTCGAATTAAAAATAATTAAATGTTTACATGGCATTAGAAAATTAACCAAAAAGCAGCCACCCGCAGTGCATTTGTAATTTGAAGAAGGGTCCGTAAACATAAAAACGTAGGAAGCCATTTTAGTTAAGACTATTTCTCAGATATTCAGATGTTTCGCATTCATATAACATGGCATTTTAAGTACAAAACTTAATATTTACAATCATATGCATTGATGTAACAAATATGTGTCTTTCTATCCCTGTGCCTTTAAAAAAGATTTATTTGAGTGATTGTTACCATTTAATAATTCATTTTCATAGTCATTCATTTTCATTTTCATTTCATTCAATGAATTCAGTTTTTCTATACTTTCCTGCCTATAAAAATGAATACACAGAAGTTTAAATAGTCTCCCACATAGTTGCACAACTCCGAACCCGCAGACCCCTCTGTTTCTAGCCCCTTTGTTTTCCTTCCCTTATAATTTACGACATGAGTGCAAATGATCAGCATTCCTTTGAATAGTCCTCCGTATCCGGTCCCATCACGGAGTATAATGAACGAGTTTACGCTAAAGAAGAAAACTCCTTTCATTTCGGCATTAATGGTTAAAAGAAAATAAGTATTAAAACAAGAAGAAAAAATTAAATTGGGGTATTTAATTTTAAGATTTGGAACTTATTATCTAAATATTGTCCAAAAGCGAAACACAATAAAATGATTTTGAGTGACTGTTTTTTACATTAATTTCGAATTTCAGTTAAGTCAATAAATATAGCAAAAATATTATTTGGGGGGGGAATAATACAGAGAACATGTCAGCTTCGCTGATCTCAATGCAATGAATTTTATTTTCTTAGTCATATAGCAATTTAAATTCTTCTTATTTAAAGTGATTTAATAGGGTAGTTGTTAAATTTCCAAACAGTTCATTCATTACCAAGTGTTTTATATTATTTTATTTTTAGCCAGAAGGGCTATTAATTTCGTTTTCCCATTTTGCGTTGGTTCACTATAAACGGCGTTTCACTTTTCAAATTGTTGCCACCATGTATTAGAGCCCTGTATTATAGTTAAAGAAATTAAATAATGAAGAATCTGCATGTTTCTCACAGTGTGAAAAAACAACGGTACCTAGAGATATCAAATTTTGAATAACGTAATCCTCCACTCGAATATGGGCATATGGAAGCCCAAATTTGGAATTTGTTTTATTATCTTTTTCATATTTTGTAAAACTTCCATGAATTTTTGATTAATTTCAAAGCAAACAACGGCAGCGCTGCACGAAAAAAATATTTTTTTACCTCCGCACGAGACTGTGTATCGGAAATTCTAAACATGTGTTCTTTTTAATTTGTTTTGTGATATTGCTGTCGAATTGGATTTTAAAGTTTAAATGCGAAGAATATGATATTTAATAAATAAAGGGTAGTAACATGATATTTAATGAATATTTAATAAATAAACGTTAAAAAAAGGCCCCTTTGGGGGTGATATAAAATATGAAAGCTTTCAGATTTTCATTTATTTATTTTGTGTGGGCCTATGTTTGAGACTAATAATCAGATAATTACTGATTAAAAGGAAGCATAAAACAAGAGAATTTAATAGAATGAAAAAAGGACATAGTTCATTAGTGGGCAAAATGTATAAAACTGCTGAAGACTGTTAGTTTGACATAGGTAAGAATATCAGCGAATGAGTTGAACGTGCTTTTATGGTTTTCCTTATGTAAATACAAATCAATTTTCCTTAGAAAGTTCTCAAAATGGGATGACATCCCTTTCTATAGACAGATAACCCTTGTATGCTTTTCTCTACTGATTTAAACAAACAGTAGCAAACATTGTATGAAATACTAATTATAAAGATAAAAATTTGATGTAATTGTAAGATTATATACGTCGACATCAAGCTGTAACCACGAATCAACAACATACCTTTCCGAGGAAATTAATTTAATGGGCATGGCTTTATTTTGAAAAAAATCGATGTTCTACACTATAGTTCTAATATGTTTATCAAAAACAAATACATTTTACATTTTGATCACAATGCAAAACAGAAAAATAGCACACACACTAAAAAAAATTCAATATTAATATTAAAGAGTATCACCGTTGTCCTCGGACGGGAATGCGAAAATATTGTTAATTTTTTCCCGGTTTATTTACATCATGTAACAGTTTAGATTTATTGCCTAAAATTTTGAAATGATAGCTATTCATTTTAAAATTTTATAGTGTAGAACCAGGGCTTCGAACCGTAATATTTTTTGTTCCGGTTTTCGTTCCGGTTCAACTAAAAAATTAATATCGGTTAAGTTCCGGTTTTCGCTCCGCCAAAAATAACGGTTTTCGGTTCAGTTCCGGTTTTCGCTCCGCCAAAAATAACTGTTTTCGTTTCAGTTCCAAATGAATAATTTCATTTTATGTATATTCTTATTTGTACTAAAAATATAATTCTATCATAAACAAAAAATGTAATTCTATCAAAATTTAGAAGATTTTATTCTTTTTTTAATTGGTACACTATGTGAATTGATACAAACAGCAGGTACGATAAGAGCGGTGAGCAGAGGACGGCGAGCATTGGCATTGTTATCCATTATCAAAATCGCATTTGACAACTAGGTTCATGATTACCCACATTCGTCGTTTGACTCTCACATCGTGCACTTGGCCTTGCAATAATTATGTAAAAAATATATTATTTATTTAACATATGAAAATTGCCTCTAATTATTAATATATCTTCTAACGTGGTTTCACTGAGATTACTTCTGTTGTCTCGGAGAATAAATTTCAAACCTGAAAACGCTCTTTCAACACTAACTTGTGTAGCTGGAGCTGCCAAAACCACCATTGCAATCTTATACAAGTGCGGATATGTAATTTTATTCTCTTCCCAGAAATCTAAAATATTATGCTTTATATCAAGCCTTCGTACATTGTCAAAATTATTTAAAATGAATTCAATGTCAATCTCGGTAGAAATAGAGGTTCTATGTGTTTTTATTATTGCCAATTCTTTACTTTTTAAAAAAGTCTCTAAATCGTCTTCATTTTCATCGCTTTCAGTAGAAGATTTTGTTTCCTCGTTTACTATTGAAATGGACTTTTCAAAAAATTGTAATTTGTTCCAAATATTCTTTAAATGTTGCACAGCCTGTACCTTTTGTGACGTGGAAAGCAAAATTTGATAACGCGGGTCCAAATAAACTGCTCCTACTAAACTATCAATTTCTATTAACAATGCTTCCCTGTCAGATAACTGATTATATAAAATATCTGCAAAGAAATTTTTAAAATTTCGTAACTTTATTTTGCAATGTGTCCAAATTCCGTAAAAATCGCTTAAAGTTAATTCTTCACTTTGTAGTTTCAAAGTTGCTTCCGTTAGGGGTTGTAGGGTATCAACAATTAATTTTAATTTCACCCATTTACTGTCTGCAAAATAGTAATCTAAATTATGTTCCGCTAAAGATGAGCTAAAATCTTTGCATTCCAATAAAGATTTTAACATATTATATGTACTATTCCATCTAGTTGGACAATCCAAAATTGGTCTTTTAGTATTAACGTCTTTAAATTTTAACATAAGAGATGGAATGCGCAGCTTTTTCACCAACCCCCTAGCATCAGAAATAAATTCATTGAAATCGGCGTTTTTTATAGAGTCTTTAATTGCTAGTTGCAATGTATGTGCAGCACATCTTATTCCGATTAGTTTATTAAAAGAAAAGTTGTGATCAAAAAATACTCCATCTTCAAAGTGATCCCTAGTTTCGAAATTTTCATTTTCCATTTCGATAACTTCGTCTTCAATTTCGGATCCTAATAAGTTGACAAATGAAATCATATTAGCTCCATTGTCCGTAGTAATTGAATAAATTTGCTGAATATCGATATTATATTTTTCTAGTACTTTTTCAACCATATTTTTAATATAAATTCCAGTATGTTTATCTTTCAACTCTGTCATTCCCAAAGTAAACAAATTTATTCTTCCGCCTATTATCAACTGAGCATTGATTCCCAAAATTGATCTATTTAATCTGGTAGCTATGTCAATTTTTAAGGAAATTACTTTTTTTTCGAGTGCTGTACTTATTTCAGAGACAATTTTAACAGCTGTCTCTGGTATTAATAATTTAATATTTTCAGAATTTACTGAAAAATGATTACCTATTGCATTAACAATTGGGTTCAAAATCTTTTTGAATCCTGAATATTCTAACATTTCAAATGAACAGCCATTAACAGTAATAAGTTCAATACATGCTTTAAGGACTATTTCCTTGTTTAATTTTACTTTCAAAAATTCTGATTTTACGTATTTATCCAAAGTTTCTTGTGAACCGCTGGATCCGCTGGTACTTGGAGTAGCTTCATCTCTTATGTTCAACTTAATTTTCTTTTTTTGCTGTACAGTTTTAAATTCATTACTATGATGTCTTTTTAAATGTCGTTCTAAATTGGCAGCATGATTTCCAATCATAGAAGTGTCGCATATATTACAAATACTCTTATTCTCTGTTTTGTGATATGTGAAAAAATCCCTGCTAGTATTTGTCTTATTTCTCCCCATTCTAAAAACGAAAAGGAAAAAAAAATAAATAGATCAAATAAATTTTTAAAAATATACAGTTATTAAATTATAGCTATAGAATAGGGTCTGCCCCTCAAATATAAATTAAGTAATAATTAGTGCTGTACCGAGTACTCGGTCATTTACTACTCGGCCGAGTACCCAGTAATTGGTTTTAAAAAGTTCCACTGATATGCTCATGAAGAATTTTGCATTTATTGAAATGAAAACATGAATTTGAAGCATATAATCATAAATTCTATTTCAATTTGAAATGTAACTAAATATTCACCCTAAAGACAATATCGAACAAATCATAGACAAATTTTAAAATATAGTCTGAGAAAATGTGCTATTAGTTAGTATACAGAACAAATAGATTTTAAAAATCAATACACTGGTACTTACGTTATCAGTAATTCAACATCAGAAGACAGAGCCGTATGAGGACTTGGCGAAAAAGGTGGCCGTCAGGGGCGCAACTGAGTTTGGAGCGCAAAACAAAAGAATAGAGAGCCGGTTGAGAGTTACACGCTATTTTTTATTTATTCTTTACTTGACTAAATACTTCTAGTTGACCATTGTAGTTAGTCTCCAGGAATTAATACCGACTGTCACTAGCCTTTTTACGTCTCCTGACCAATTAGACAAAGACACGTATTAGTACGCGTACATCACATACTTCCTGCTGAGCAGCTGGTTTGTCTATCTAAACAGTCTATACAAACATCCGTGGATGATCGCATGCTGAGATGTGAAAAATAAAATATAACTCGATATTTTTCTTAAAATATCATCTATACTTCTAGTTTAATCAACTGAATTAAATATGTCTTCTACAAGTAGTTTCATGCGAAACTGAAACAGAAAAATACTAGTGAATATCAAAATAGGAAATCGAGAAGCAGTATACATGTAATGATAATTATAAAGTTGACGTTAAATTAGAAAATATTGAAAGTTGGTAACAGTAACAAAATGACTGAAAGATATATCGAACCGAAATAAACCGATATTTTTTTCGGTTCAGTTCCGGTTTTCGTTCCGACCAAAATAACGGTTTTTTCCGGTTTTCGGTTCAGTTCCGGTTCGAAGCCCTGTGTAGAACATCGATTTTTGCAAAAGTTTTAAAACTGCTTTTTTTTTCAGTTTTAAAGCTTCTATTCCTTTTTACGCATAAAACTAAACTCTAAAAATAACACAAAACGTAGGCACATACTCTTTGCTCTCTTCTTCTGTGTAAGAACAAAAACGTGTCGACGAATAGAACCAAGGAACTTTAGTAAAGTGCGAGGATCCCTATTAGGAGGGATTATCCCTTACTCTTAGGGATAAGCTATGACGGATCCGGCCAATTTGATCATCAGAAAGTGAAAACGATCAGGTCATGAGAAAGTATGAGAAAATGAAAACGATCAGATCATGAGAAAGTGAAAACGATCAGATCTAATGTCTTCGAAAGTTACTATGTTTTCCTACAACTTTAGCTGAGTGTTGTGTTATGAGAAATAATGCTTTAACTTGTGTTGGGTTAATGGAAGTCACTTAATAGGGGACTAAAAAACGAAGCCATAAATCATAAGAAAACGTAAAAAAAATCGAGTTTCTTTTCTCCCAAACTTGTACATTTTCTAACGAGGTGAACTCTACCGGAAGCATTTCTGTCGTGGAAAAAGGGTAGGACACGAAGCGCGCGAAATTTAATTGAAGACCCCCCCTTCTTATCTAATCAGAAGACCCTCTTCTTAAGAGTCAACTTCCGCACAAAGGCCTATAGCAGCCCCACGTAGATAGGAATGTTGAAACAGATCGAAGAAAACCGACCAACTACGCGATTTTAGATTTTGCTTTTCGTCTCAAGAAGATGGGTGCTACAAAAAGTCATTTATCCTTATTATTGGGACATTTCATTGAGACTTCAGCCCTCTGTTTTCGTTTATCAGATGTTGTAAAAATTATGCATACTAAATAAATATTAAATTAAAAATCTGGTATGTGCTAAAGCAAAAAGGAATTTCTTTTATAATTAAATTATAGTTTTATAATGCTTAGAAGCTTAATGAGCCAAATCTTGTTTATTCTCCACGGGAATTCAAAAATTTCCAAGTACTAGAATATATATATATATCAGTTTTGACTTACATAAAACCGATAGATTAATGACATACAAAAAACT
>KK118143.1:93969-122057 GCA_000611955.2 Stegodyphus mimosarum | reverse complement strand
TCTGATTTAGTTCAAGTGCAATATGGCAACACTTTTAAAAAAGCGTAAAATCTACAAAAACACTGATAAAGTCTCGTGATCTGCAATATCACGTACGCCTGCACACGTTGCTGTACGGATGCAACAGATGCTAAAGAGTCATTAGCCGCTACTTTCCAACTGCATGGCCACCTCGGTCGCCTGATGTTACCCCATGCGACTTCTGGCTGTGGGGTTACCTTAAGTCCAAGATCTATCAAGAAGTGGTACAGGACCTGGCTACATTGAAGGATAACATATCACGGACTGTACGGGAGATTCCTACAGACATGTTACTTTCTACTGTTGTGCATACTGTGCACAGAATGCAATATGTGGTCCACAACAACGGCAGCTACATCGAACCTCATTTGAATGCAAAATAAAAGGTAATTTACGTATTGATTTGCATTTGTTAACACTCTATTTTCTATGACACAGCGCCAAATATTCCCCTAGCGGTGACTTTTGGAACTAATTTTGTTTTTCGCGGAATCCTTCGTCCCCCGTCTTGTTTAATCTTCCTGCAAAATGTGGCGTCATTCTCGCAAATAGATCGCGCTACAGAACTCTGTGAGCACTGTCAGTTTAATTATGGCCACCCGGTATATAATTTGATGTAACTAGATATATTAATGTAAATGTAAGTATTACGTGATGTACTAATGTATGTTTGATGTAATTATGAAATACTAATTTAAAATAACAATGTAAGATTTCAGAAATGTTATAATTGTCTTAACATGATAAAAATGAAAGGAAATGTATTAACAAGATAATTAATTACCTTGGGAATACGACAACGTACTAGGAGATGTATGAAATATTCTTCAATAATTAGTTCCTTAATAAATGTTTACTGTAATTTGATGTAATTAGATATTGTAATGCAAATGTATTGTTTGTCTGATGTACTAATGTATGTTCGAATTAATTATGTTACATTAATCTGTCATAATCCAACTTTTGTAATCTATTAAGTTCATTGTAATAATTGTATAAAGTGTTATTGTAATTGTATATTCAATACGAAAGTCTAGAAATAATGTAAACTATCTCTGTAAATGTATTGCTAAGATGGCTTTTGAATGCGGGCCAACAGAAGGCCCAGCGGGTACAGTAGCGAGGCAGAGCAATACCTGTAAAAGTCGCTGACGAAGTTCTGGTACTCCGTCCACTTTCCCCTGTCCCTGTATATCTCTATATAAATATATAATTATAATTAAAGGGGAACACTTCTATTAAAATTTCTATATTTCAAAGTAAAATTAAGAAAGCCATTAAAGTAAAAGAATTATTTGAAGCCTAAATAAATTCCAATTTACAAATTCTTAATTTTTAAATAATATTTAAAAATTTTTAAAATTTTAAAGGTGCTACTTTGGTAGACGGTTGCACGGATTTTGGCGATTTTTTTTTGGCGAGCGATACGACTCATGGTAAACCCATCGCTGGACTTATTTATGGTAACCGATACTTTGTTGTCATTTTATTTAAAAAATGAAGCGTTTTATTATGCATAAATTCCGTGTTTTAAATATTATTTATGGGTTCTAAATATTAAAAATCAATTTAATTTTGAATTTTTATTTGAAGTAAAAATTTTATTGTTTATGATATTTTATATAATTTTATGATGGGGATGATGCAATCAATGACGTCACCTTAACTTTAAAAGTAATTGGTTTTTAGTCCAAAGGGATTTAGTCCCGAAGGACTATTACTTTCGTTTTGCGATTTTGCGTTGAATCACTCTGAATACCCGTTTCACTTTTCAAATTGTTGCCACTAAATGTTATTGCTCTGCATTAAATTTTAAAAAATGAAAAATCTGCATAAATGTATGCATGTTTCTCGCATTGTGATAAAACCTAGAGCCATCGAATTTTGAATGACGTAATCCTACTGCGAATATGGGCATCTGGAAGCCCTAATTTTGAATTTGAAATTTGCTTTATTATCGATTTTATGTTTTGTAACATTTCAACGAATTTCTGATTAACAAACTAAATGATTTCAAAGCGAGCAATGGCAACACTGTACGGAAAAAGAAAAACATTTTTATCTCCAGCGCACGAGACTTACGGAAATTCTAAAGATATGTTCATTTTAAAATGATTTTGCGATATTGATTTTGAACTGAATTTTATGGTTTGAGTACGTAGTACATGATATTTAATAAAAAAAGGTAGCACACGAAACGTTAAAAAAACGCGCCTTTGGACGTAATTTAAAATCTGAAATCTTTCAGATTTTTTTTTAATATCTATAAATCTAATCTAATGTTTTAAACATTATTTTATGGCTGTTAAATATTACAATACAATTTCATTTTGCATTTTTTTTAAAAATGATTTTGTTATGTATGATTATTTAAATAATTTTAATTCTATGCGTGATGTAATCAGCTCCCTGATTGATTACTGAATATTTGTGCATTACCGCGCCATTTTAAAATTTTATTATTCATCTCTTCGAATTCCTTAGATTTCATAGCAATGTTTTTATTCTATTTCTTTGCTGTATGAAAGTAATAATTTAACCTTACTTTAGTATTTTATACTCGTAGTAAATATATTTATTTACATTTGCCTGCCATCTTAAAAAGCGACGTTTTCAACAAAAAATGAATCCATTATTTTTAACGATATTTATTTTTTTAAAGTTTCGAATACTTTACTATGCGTAAAATACGTAAAAACAGCGTTTTTCAAGACGGCTGACGATTGTAAAAACCGCGCCAACAATTGCGCCATCGTAAATCACCAAACATCCGTGCAGCCGTCTACCAAAGTAGTACCATATTAAAAAGTTATAGAAATTTTTTAAAAGATTTAAATTGTAAAAACAAAATCGACATGCAAAATTTGCTTACCAAGCAATGGCTAATAGTAGTGGGTATGCATAAAATTGTGATGCAAAAACTGCAAATAATAGTAGCCATATAAAGAAATTACCTAAAAATGAACAGTCGAAAAGACAATGATATAATAGACTCTTCAGAGAGGAATTAGCAGATTTCACGCTTTTTTCAACCGTTCAGACATCGAGTTCGTCTTTGCTGTACATATGCAAATCAAAAGTAGAAATGATATTGTTGCGTGCGTATGGGTTCGTAATGGATTGAATGCACAAGTCATTAAAATGTTAATAAAATTTATCCTTTCATAAGAAATCAAACAAAATGCTAAAATATTTCCACAGAGATATTCGTACAATATCGCAATATCTCAGATCAGTTATATTTAGAACTGCTAAAACGTCAAACAGAATTCAATTCAAAATACAGAGAAACTAATTCGATCTCACAGCGAATTCGCTACAATCAATAATAGAGCTACGTAAACCACAGTTCGCGTAAAACAACTTCAACTAAGCTTAGATGTTTTTAACCTGGCTTTTGTAAGCTTTTTAATCATCACACGATTATATTCTGGTATAATCTATTTTCTCGATTTTTCTGGATATTAAAAAAGTACAATTACGAGATATTTATTTATTAAATATTAAATGCACGCGCTCTTGTATTTTTACTTTTCCGGCTTAGCTTTCTTTTCAAATTCGTCACGCGCTGCGTTGCACGGGAAAATAAAAGAATTTGAATTACAATTGTATTAAAATAGCTGAATAAATAAAAAATCCGCAACAATATATATATGTAAAACATGTTCTTACGGAACTGTTTTTGCAATGTATTGAACATTTTTTCCCTAAACAGAAAACCAACATTTTTTTTTCAAAACTTTTTCTGATTATAATTGTGAACTGATTTTAATAGGTGTAAGTAAAGAAAAATTAAGCGGTCTTTAGAATAATATAAAATACGTTTTTTGGAGTGAAAAATAAGAAATATGATAACAGAGCAGTATGATAACAGAACAAAAGACTTTTTTTTTTACTCTTAAATCTAAAATAAGTGAAATAAGAAAGTATATTCTGCAAGAAACTGCAGTTCGATATATATTCGATTCGTCAAACTATTGCTTTTTCCTGGTTTTTCCCATATGTAACGTGAATACGAACCATTTTCTCTTGGAAAGTCCTTCAAGATGACATCCTTCCCACTACGCAGAAAGCCCTAGTGTGTTTTGTCATTTTAAATAACCTAACCGAACTTTCTCAAGTCATTTAGTTTAAGGAAACATTTATTTTTACATTTGTAGAGATTTCAGTGATGAAGCAAGTCACAAGTATAAAATTTATAACTTTATTTATCAATAATGACATTCCGATGAGAGAACAGAACTGCCGCTTCATGCAAACCTATCTCTCCTCACCATCCGCTTATCCCTAGGCGGGCATGCGCAGAACTCACAAACTTCGTTCGGTGTTTCCATGGCAACACCACAGAGTATCTCACACACACACACACACACACACAGAATACAAAATTTAAATTATACATTGATAAATGTGAAGGTAAAAGGTACAATATAAAACACATAATAAATTAAACTGCATAATGAAATATTGAATAATCAATATTGAATAATAATATAAGTTATATATAGTAGGTGGTAGACAAATGTTGAGGGAATTTGACATGTCATGCGGATTATGTGATAGTTTTAGGAACATTTGACATGGTATGTTTTAATGTGTCTGTCTTATTGGAAGGTTTAGTGTTAGGGACAAAGGTTTTATCACTAATGAAAAATGCAGGTTTGAGTCGATCAATTGAAACAGTTTGATTTTTACTGTGAACGGAGATGATAAAGGTTTTCTCATATCGCTCAATGACGTGATGAGGACCTGAGTGTGGTTGTTTCCATGGCAACAACACACATTCCCAAACTTCACTGCCACTTCTCCCTTTCCTTTTTCCTGCAGAATGCAAATTTTAGCTCACGCGTATTTAAGTCAGGGTTTGAAATCGCTTTAGTCAGAGCGTGTTCCGTCTGTTGAAGACCAAGTTGCCAACTGATGTTCTGCAATAGCATTCCTGTGCTGCGCTGCTTTAATGTTGTTAATAGTCACGCCGGTACAGGTTAGAGCCAACTTGCATATTAAATATTTCTGCGTACCTTTGGCTAATTTGATACTTATAATTAGTTTAAATTTGAATTCCTTACTTTTAATTTTTAGCCATAAATGCTGGCTGATTTGTAAGCACCAGGAATGCTATCTATTCAACTTATTTGAGTTTTTAATAAAACGGTCTTTTACACCCTTCTTACGTTCTACTTGCTTATCTAGACGTAGCAATAAGTCGTTTAGTTCTACGTAGATAATCTTAACTTAGACTATGTTATCGAATTGAATGACATTCTACAAACTAAGGGAGGAACTAAATTAGAATCTTTGAAGTAGTTAGTAAAGAGGCTCTCGCACACAGCAGTGATGCAGTTGATCAGATGCTGCAGATCTGATCAGTTGATTCAAGTAAAATTATGCGAGTCTGATGTTTAATATGTCCTGTGAGTCTCATGTGCTTGAAACTGATTAAAGTATAAAGAAAAACTCCTGATTCTCCAAAGAATCGAATAATGCTTTATTCTTAAAATGACCAACCAACGTACTTGTATCCTGTCTAACGCTCAACCTTTGTTTCCAGTTCCCAATGATGTGTCTCAAATCTTGTCTAGTGCAAGAAAAGAACTAAATATTTTTGACCGCTTAATGCTAATGTTAATTCGTCGACCGCACGGAGTTGAGCAAATTTTTCAATTGCTCAATGATCTTACTCAAATTGTTTCTGATTACTCTCATTTTCGAAGACATTACCTGTAAACATAAAATTGATAAGCTGAGTGCATCTGTAGTAGTTTAAAATCGAAATGTCATTTTATTATCATCTTCTGACCGATATATTTTTAACGTATTTTGTACTTATTTAGAGAATTGTAATTAAAATTGTTTTATTTTCCCGTGAAACGCAGACGAATATGAAGAGAAAGCTACGTTGGAAAAGTAAAAATACAATAGCGCGCGCATTTAATATTTAATAAATAAATATCTCGTAATTGCTGTTGCCATCCACAAAAATCGAGAAAATAGGTTTTACCAGAATGTTCTCGTGAATAATTAAAAAGCTTATAAAAGCCGAATTAAAACACCTCAGCTCAGTTGCTGTTGTTTTAAGCGAACTGTATATTTACTTAGCGCTGTTATTGATTGCAGCGAATTCGCAGAGATTCGATTAACTTTCTCTGTTTTAAATTGAGTTCTGTTTAACGTTTGAGACATTGTGATATTGTATGAATATCTCTGAGGAAATATTTCAGCATTTTGTTTTATTTCTTGTGAAAAGAATGAATTTTATTAACTTTTTATAGACTTGTGCATTCGAACCCGTATGCGCGCAACAATATTCATATTTTTTTAATGTTCGTAATATTTTTTTGCGATCTCACCTGGTGTTGAGATTACACTAATTTTTTTTATTAGTTCAGAATGGCTACAACAATTGCAGCAAAATGGGGGTTGGGAGAACCGAAACTGAACGTAAAGTGTATTATTGAAGTTCTTTTTTCAAGTGTTTCTTTTTACCAAATAAGAAACTATATAATTGTTATTTTTACAGTACTGCCAGATGAAGCTATACGTCCACTCCATGCATGCGTTTAATCTCTTCGGCCGTTTTTCGTCACTATTTATTTCTCTTCGTTTTTCTGAATTATGTTATTCAACATGCTAATGTCACTGCTAACGCTAAGAATAATAACTAAAGTAGCAATAAATAATAACAGAAGTAAACCAGTAACTAAAGTAAAGAACTTATGCTTTGAAATTCATTCATTTCTTACTATCTTAATGTTAAAACAATTCACTGAATGGAAGTCATAAAATAAGATCATAATAATAAGGCTTATAACATGCTATGGATTGTATTATTGGCATCACAAAAACCACAATTTTAAATATATAAAGATAACGTCTTACCAATTTTCCAGTTTTTTAAAAAAAAGTTGCAAAACTTAGGTTTCCATTTTAAATTAATTTGTAAATCATTGCCATCCACAACGTCAAAACAAAGAATAATTATGTTAAACATTTTCCATTGTTCTCAGATACTGAATTGATACTTTTGTTTTTTAACAGTTTGCATGAACTTTGTGAATAAACACGCCAAAAGAGGAAAACAATAAAAGATTTGGAAACTTTTTTTACAACTCCAAGCAATAACAATTTTTACAGAGAAAAATAACGGAGGCAAATCATCCGGATACTTTCATCAGTTTACGTCCCAGCTATAAATAGTGTAGCGAAAGTATATAAAAATATATAGCAACATTAACAGAAAGCTACATCTTCATAAGATCTGAAAACCCTAGAGTCAATTAGTTAATCGCTTTATAATAATTTTAATTTTCGTTAATCGCTTTTTTCAACGGCTAATTGGTTTATAACGTCGAAAAGTACATTTTACTAAGATGCTTTTATTTTCTTGTGAAAAAATTTGATAGCTAATTTGAAGCAAATTTATTAGTTTTCATTACATAAACGACATTAACTATTTTTAATTAAAATTAATTTTTTTTTCTGGAGGAATTTAATTACTTATAACGGAGTATCACACCTAATCTTTTTCCCTAAATATATTAATTTTACACACATAATGTGACTGAATGAAAATTGAGAACACAAGTAAAAAAACGTGGACTGACAATAACTAAAATATTAATGGCAACAAGTAAACAATAATGCAATAACACAATTTAGGTCACTGCTTTAATTTCAGTCAGATGCCAAGCTGGTAAAAACAATTTCCGATGAATTTTGAGAAAGTAATTTCCAAAAATTCTTTTCAGTTTGTTTTTATCGTCAGACCGTTGGCACATGTACCACATAATTTTCAAGCATTTTCTCGCTCTTTTAATTTTAGAAGACCCAAACCTTCAGAACAAGACTTTATTCTGATATTTAAAAATTCATGCACCGACTTGAAGAAAAAAAGAAGCATATATCTTAGAGAATTTCTATTTCATACACTCATATTTAAATTTATATTTAAAAAACATTTATAGTATACTGATATTAAAAAATATAATTAATAAAAAAAATCTGAAAGCTTTCAGATAAAGCAGTAAAATAAATGTAATAGCTTCTAAGATACAGTAAGCCTCATTGAGGATTAAGCAACGGGTATTAACCATTTAGAATTATTCGTTATTAAACACCAGTATTAACTATGTATTTAAATTCATAAATTGCGTCCCGATCTAATCAAAACAAGCTTGGAGGAGGAGGAGAAAAATGGCGTATCGTTCAGTAAAGTTAAAATATTATTGCCTTTTAGTGATCAAATATGTAGAGAATAATGATTTAGGTATTCAAGTTAGTCTCTGCTTATCCATTACCTTTCTGCCCTGGCAATTTCTGTTATTAATTCAAAATCGTTAATCGAATTCCGTTAACCGATTATCTAAGTAATAATTATGTTAACAAAAATGTTAATAACAATAAGGGAAAATAACACTACATACTATAAGAAATAGGAGTACTTACGTATTATTGCAACCATCTTGGCGCAGTTTAGCGAATTTTATGGCGAACATAGAACATTAAGTACTTGGAAGCTATATGCCTAATGGAAAAGACAGCTAGATGCTTCGGAATGAATCTTATTTAGGAAGATTGTCTCACATTTATTAATATATGGAAATAACCATGAGAAAAACCATCCAGCCAGTCCATTTGCATATTTTCAACCATGGTTTCACTAATTAAGTTCAACGGATTTTCTCCACTACTGAAAGTCCCACTTTCAACTCATACTTTATAAAAGTATCAAAGGAAAAAAAAATGTTCATAGAGTCCAAAGTGTACTGTGATATTCTTAAATGCTTATAAATGAAAGTAAGTAAATAATAATAAAAAAACCCTAAAAAAATCTGATAGGTTTCAGAGTTTAAATTACGTTTAAAAAAGCGTTTTTTTAACGTTTTGTGTGCTACCTTTATTTATTAAAATATCTTCTTCTACGTACTCAAACTGTAAAATTCAGTTCAAGAGCAATATCACCCCCCCAAAAAAACTTTAAATTGAGCATATCTTTAAAATTTCTGATACACAGTAAGATAAAAATATTTTTTTTCGTACAGTGTTGCCATTGCTTGCTTTGAAATAGTTTAGTTTTTTAATCGAAAATTCGTTGAGGTGTTACAAAATATGAAATCGATAATAAAACAAATTTCAAATTCAAATTATGGCTTCCACATGCCCATATTTTATGGAAGATTATGTTATTCAAATTTTGATGGCTCTAGGTACTGCTGTTTTACCACAATGCGATGAACATATATACATTCATGCAGATTCTTCATTATTTAATTTCTTTAAATATAATATTTGGTGGTAACAGTTTGAAAAGTGATTCACCGTTTATAGAAGATGACGTAAAATGCTGTTTTGAGACTAATAGCCCATTTTTCGGCTAAAACATAGATTAAATAAATGATTTATAATTGTTGTTGCTATTTTCTGACGATATCAGAATTTAAGTATTAAAGAAAATCGAGTTTTCATGAAATCAAAATGATATTTTAATCTACATATCTGAAGTAAATAGTTTGTTTTCTTATCTACTACCCGTCAATGAGTGAAACTCCATTATCTGGATAAAGCTGTAGTTGTACGCCCACATACATATGTAAACATCTTGAAAGCATTAAAAAATATAGGCATTAAATCTGTCCATTTTTCTTATTCCTTTAAAGTTTTGTGACATTTCATCAGAGGGATGCTTTACCTTTGAACAGCTAAATGCGCCATTTTTTTAAAATTTACTTGATCAAATATGAAACAAAGTGTTAGAGCGATGCAGGAAATTACCACTAATAACTTAAAGAAAGATTTCATGTCATGAAAATTGAGATATGTGATCGGAGGGTACGTCCTGCCCCCCCAAGAAAGAAACATCGAATATATAATTTAACAAATAAGGTTTTTTTATTTCTAACACACAATAAAACTCAGAAACTTCTTTGAAAAAATGTATGAACCTCGTTTTTGCTCCAAATTTATTCTCGGTAAAGGAACCTAGAATGATGGAATGTTTTATGATTTCAGAGTTTCTTTAGAAATTCTGCGGAAAGACGTCCATTCTAAGAAGACGTTTCTAGTGTGTTTTACTAAAAAAGTTGTAGAAAATAACAGTAATTTCTTGAAAGATTTTATGTCTGCTTTTCTCTAAGTAAACGTATGAGTTAAAATTAATGTTCGTACGATAAACACACAGTAAAGTGCTAAAAATACTGCATCTAAAATTTGTTTATAAATAGACGCAATATATTATCATTTTTCTGTTTCGAAGCTCACTTAATTCCAGACTTTAATTTTCTATGACTTTGATACATATTCTTATTTTGCTTTTCTTTAAGTAGCGGTTTAATCTATTTTCTAAAACTTCAGTTTCTTATTTAAGAAAATGAACATTTACGTATGATATATTGCACTAATTTCTAAAGCCAAGAATGCAAATTTTAAGAATATACCCTTTTCCTAACTGAAATACTGAAGTGTAAGTATACAGCAAAGTACTTACTTTCCATCTCCGCATACCGGCTGCGGCGAAATTTTGAAAACGCTCCTCTCTAGAAAATATATACTTTGTAAATGACTTAACAAACATTTAAATCACTTCCATTTCGCTCATTTATTTACTTTCCTTCCTCTTCCCGCCATCCCCTGCCTCTTAGCATATTGCTTGCCTTCTTCATGGCAGGCGGACATAAATAGAAATGAAAAGAATGAGTTATGAGAATGTTAAGTAGGAATTGCTCTGAAAGCCTCGCGTAATGAGGTCGATCCCCGCCCAGCAGCACACTTGGAAGAATCCGTTGCAAGTTCAGTTTAAATTAGCCAATTCCGCAGTAATTAATTTTCATACCGAAGACTGTAGTGGCTGCCAAAGTGGCTAAAAGCCCTTTTACCCTAACTGCACTTTGCAAACGGTTATGAGACGTGAAATGACATAGACGCCGGATCTTGGCCTGCGTCCAATTACGACTGTCCTAAAGTGCCGAAGATGCCTCCTTTTCAGTCCATTCCTTAATAGTTGACTCCTCCAGTTCCTCTGCGAATTAATAATTTTAGTAGCACCAAGTTGTTAAGAGAGCATCTGCAAGGACTGGGATGTTGTAGCCCAAGTAGACGTTGCCCAGTTTTAACTCCACTTCTCTTTAAAGGAGAGAGGCTGATATCACATAGAAGCACGTCACGCGTCGTTACAACCTCGAGAACACCCTTACTAATTAATTCTGACACTCACAAAATTCCGGGACACGTAAAAGCCCTATTTGCAGGGAAAGGAAAAGGCTAGAATGTAACTCTGGAAGTAAAAGACTTAAGCGATTGCAAAGTTTGCTGTCTTTCAGAGCCTCTTGAAATTACGACATCATCTAACTTTTGATTTCTAGCAATTAATCCTATAAATATTCTGTAATTATAACTTCTGGCTTATTCATTTCTGTGATAATTTGTATATATTGAGAAAACGTGATAATGAAGTCAAAGAAACAGAACAGTTCTTGTTGGCAATTCGCACCATAATGAGATGGACGGGCTGTAAGATCTATGACCGAGGCAATTTTGTGACAGGGCCACTAAATATGCTCGACTAGTTTAATCTGCATCGGTCAGGATATCATCAGAGGTAATAGCAAGTTTCCGTGTTTATCTGTAAGCTGAGAAGAGCTAATTTCCGTGAAAGATGCGATGAGAGTGTTATGTATGGGAGTTTGAATTGATTCAGCCATATGAGAACTTTGAGTTATCTGCTACGCGCTCGAGAGTTTGTGAATGCCAGTCTTTTGCTTTGTTTATTTTTGATATAGCTAAAATACTTTTGAACTTTAAATGTGTAAGGTTTATCCTAATTTTATTAACAATTATTTTACATTTATGCATCTTTCCAATCTTTCTAGTTTCAGCTTACAATTTCCTACCAGAATGTAAATTCAGAAACGTAGTTAATGAAAATGAGTAAAGAGTAGTATTTAAGTCGATGTTTCACCGACTTTGTTAGAGAAAGTCTCAGTTTCTAACTAGCTCGCGTTTGCCTTTTGGCTACGTCTGTCTTAGCTATTGCTACGCTCAGCCATACTTTAGGCTCTTGTTTGGCTTCGCCGACTTAATTTAGATTTAGGGGCCAACTACTTGAATCTTGATAGCTTCGGCTATATCTTTAGTTAGCTTTAGTTAAGCTTAGTTAAGTTTAATTTTACGTTCATTTAAGTTCAAGCCCAAGTAGAGGCTTTGCTGTACGTTCCGAGTTAGGAACTGATTGCATTTATTCTGAGAAATAAAGGGTAGTTAACCCTTCTTAAGTCTTACGACTCTGTTAACACACTAAAGCGATTATTCGCTTGTTAGTGTTTGTGGGGTTCAAGGATTGAACACTGAATTAAATAAGTAAAACCACACAAATGCAATAATTTTAGTAAGACGGTTATGAGAGAATAGAGCTGAAACTGGCTTAATCTTTCGCTGATTTTTGCGCGACTGAATAAACAGAATTTTGATTCAGAAAGAATGAGGTTTTATGTTTTGAATATGACGTCTGAACTATTTTTTCTTTTGAGCTGATTTCTAAGTATGAAAGAAAGGGATCTTATTTTGATTCGGCTTTAAAGTTGAGTAAATGTGAATCATCAATTACTCGGTTTCGAGCTGAACGCAGTTCATTTTTCACGTAAGACAAAGACATAATTGCAAACCCCAATATACATTCAAATTAAATGTAACTGTTTACGTCCAAATTCAACAAAGGTAATCATATAAAACCATACTAGAAATCTTATAATATTTTGAATCATAACTTTATATGTACAAGTTTGTCTGCGCGTTTTTCATTCCGCGTGTTTCGTTTAAAAGTTCCAAAGAATTAAATTTTTTTAATGTTTTGTTAATACTTTAAACTTTTTGAAAGCTTGCTAATGAAAATTATCTATTTTTGTAGTGAGATATCTATCGTAATAAAGCATGTTTCTCAGTTTTTAAAATTATATTTTATTTTCGAATTTTTTAGAAAAAAAGAAAAAGAGCATAAGATAGGATTGCAATATTTGATTTATCCGAATTGGATTTTAAAAATTATGCAGAATAGCGTCTTAGCGACATCAATATGGGTTTCTTTTTATCTCAAAGAAGAAGGGCAGTAGTTACTGAAATTTTACGCGGAGTGTATTTTTAACTTAAAAAAATAAGTAATAGTAACTAAAATTTTATCCTAATTATCCTGGTCAGGCAATAAGAAAAGAAATTAAATTATTTTATTTTATTTTCAATAGTCTTTGAAACTTATTTAAGGAAATCAACGCGAACGAACCCGCGGGTAAAAGTTAGTAATTTATTATTTAAAAAAGAAAACTTTAAAAAGTACTTTTTTGACAAATAACAAATAATACTGAAATAATATAAATAGTGCTGCAACTAAAACATAAATATTAGTACATTAATATTCAAGCCTTTTTTGTAATTTAATTTTTCTTGCTTTTGATGAAATAAAATCGACAGTACTTTTTTTATCAAAATTTACTTGGTTATTGAGTTTATATTTTAGGTAAAAAATGATGATATTTGAAAGATTTTTTGGCGAAGAGAAGATTTTACGTATACTATTTATTCATATTTGTTTTAAGCTTTTAGAAGCTTCTTCCAGCCTAACGTTAGTACCTGGAAACATTAAAAATATTCTTAAACCAGGTTTTCAAGTTTAGGTATCATCGAACTAAACTGCGTTCCTGAATTCGTTTTAAAGGATCTGATTTTACTTTATTAAAATAGCGTGACTTTCAAAACTAGATATTTCTGATTGAATATCTGAAACATTTATATCATTTGGATATTTAAGTGCTAAGTAAAAGCTTTTAAAGAAATAATTACATCCAATGACATTAATTTTGTACTAACTAGAAACTGAAAACCGGAAGCTGTAACTGTAAAGCTATTTCGCTTAATTTTTATCTCCTTTTCCTTTATAAGATTAAAATATCTGCCATTTTTTCGAAGAAAAATTATTTCTCTGAAAAATGTTGCTCTTTTATGATCGTTATTATTGTTGTCGTGTCCATTATCATAAGGAACAATGGTTGCCAGAGCCTACTCCGAAAGGAGTTTGGACTTCTAATTTCCACCCCCAATTTTGAAGAAGTAAGTTTCTGATTTAGTTTGGTTAGGGTAATGAAAAAGCGCGTAAGTGCACAAGTATTCAAGAATACAACGTGTTTTACTCGTTTAATAGTCGCACTTTGTTTGCCATTTTTTCTATGTGAAAAATTAGGTAGGACTATTATGTGGGGTAATCTACTACGCAGTATTGCACACTTTGACGATTTTTCTGATTCAAAACGGGGTGTGATTATTACGAGAGGGCGACTATTACACGAGTAAATACGATAGCTGCTCTTATTGCTTTAAATGTGCTATTTCAAGACGGTGTTTCTAAATACTGTTACGAAATATCCAGGCGCGATAAGATAGCTTCCCTGCAAAGCAGGCTTAGGTTGCCGGAAAATGGCAAGGAAAGGCAGTGTTGCCACATTTGGCGAGAAATCGCCCTCTTGGCGACATAATTGGCGGTATGCCATAGACGGATGGAGAATCTTCTGGAACGAATTCTTACTGGCTTAGCCCGAAATGTTCTTGAACACAAGGCAAAAGCTATATAAAGCCTGCTGGTACGCGGAGAGTTTGTCTCGTCTAGCGAGTTGATAGTCAGTCAGCGAGCGAGGGTCTTGAAGTTTAATGCCGAGTTACTCGTCGAGTGAATCGGGAGAGTTTCTTAGTGTATCGGGAGTTAATGCATCGTCGAGATTTATCTTAGAGTGTGTAGAGCTCCCTGAACCGAGTCGGGAGTATCCTCTGGTGCTTTGCCGGGAAGCTGTCTCCACCGTTGCAGTCTGATAGCCTGTGTCGCTGATTGTCTCAGCGTGTTTATAGTAGTTCTTTCGCGACTGTAAGCGTGATTTTGGAGCTGTCTTGAAAATACTGGCCAATGAAGTGTGTTTGGATACTCCATCAAGTAGTGTTGTCCTTATTCACTCCAAATCTACAAACCCTTAACGTACGTACGAAGAAGAAGAGAAAAACCTAACAATACGTTTCAAAACTAAAAGTTAACAATCATATTTACCTTTAGAAGTATTTCTAAAATTTCGAAGCTAGTTTTGGAGTTCCTGTCAGAAGTTCAATGAGGCAAATGCCTCCCTTGCCTTATCCTTGTCCTGGTTGTGTTAAATCTACTTATTACAGTTTCGGGGTGTGTGGAACGTTTTGTTACATTTCCTTTTTGAAGAACTACCAATTACGTTTCAAACCTTTCTTTTCTACTAATTTTTTTAACACAGTTCAGTGAAATATCTAGCTTTGACTGCAATTATATCGATACAACACAGCTCAAATAGCGCCTTTTAAAAAATGTTTATTTGTATTTGATTTTGGAAATAATTCCTTCTTAATAAAATATTGTTGGACTTAAGAATAAAAATGCTCTTTAAGGTCAAATTTTGTAAAGTGGTTTTTGACTTTGAAAATGCGTTATAGATAACTACTAGTTTGCAGTATAGTTAGCACACTCTAAAGTCTTGAAAATAAAAACTAGAGTTGAAAAATTACATAACAAATTTCCTTTATTTCTCTCAGCGCACACCAGTGACCGAGTGCTAAAGTCACTGAGTGGTAGTTCAACCTGGGTTCGATTCCGGGCGAACGGGTTGGCTGTATGGGGTTTTTCGTGGTCTTCTTATGCGTGACTTGGGTATTAGCCAGTTTCCCGCTCCTCCACGAAGTCCCTCCTCTTAGGCACGTAACCGTAGTACTTTGCCATAATCTAATAAACCAAATCAAACTTTATTTCTACTAGAAATTCAGGGAAAATTCCTGCGGTTATTTTTCAAAAACTTATGGAAACATTAGTTCACAAAAGATTACTTCTAGAATAAAGATGAGCCCACCAACGGCCGAGCGGTAAAGTCGATAAACATTTGGTAGTTCGGTCTGACGTTAGAATCTCGCGAACGGGCTGCGTGCATCAGATTTTCGTGGTTTTCCAACGTGTAATGTGTATATAGAACCAGTTTCCCTCGGGAATTCCTCCACAAAGGCATCCCTCTTCTTAGGCAAATAACCCTCGAGTGCTTTGCCACAATCAAATAAACCAAACGTAAAACAAAAACGTAGAAAAGGAAACAGGATATGGTTACTAATGTTATATCTTTAAGGATAACACACACGACGATTGTCTCCCTAAGAGTAGGGATGCCTTCGTGGAAGACCTTTTTTTAAAGGAAACTGCTTCTTATTCGCGTATCACATGTAGAAGAACACGAAAAAAGCATCTATGACCAAGTTTTATTCCGAGATTTGTCCCCATCTCGAATGTTACTACGCAGCAGATTTTACCATTTGGCTGTTATTTTTTTTTTACCATTGGCGGGCACTTAGCCTACTTATGCTTGGCCAATTCTGAGGCTGGAAGCGTTGACCACCTTATTGTGGAATAGGTGTTTTTAATAAGTATGTTTATTTAATAGGTGGGCTACCGTTACCTTCTATGAAGGGACGGACAAATACAGCCATGACTTCTCCGGGATTCAAACCTGGGACTTCCGTCATCGTAGTAGACTCCTCTAACTATAATACCGTCTAGGTGGCTCTGGTAAGCCAGTCGAACGCGGAAAGAATAATTTCTCGTTTATGATCGTTTGTATAAAGCGTATACTTGGCAGAATATTTATATTCCTTAATTGGAGGCAGTGCATTTTTTTTAAAAATTTATAAAGCTAAAATAATTTTCACGTACACTGGTAACTGGGTCTTAGGTTTGCTTTGAAATATGTCCAATTTCATGTCCGTCCTGTTTGGATGCGAAAATTTTTGTTTGATGTGTGATACTTGTTTGGAATGCGATTAGAATTCGATGACTCACGATTGCCCTCACAACACGTTTTTACTCTTTCAAGATAATGTTACGACTGTCTATGAGCATCAATACGCTTGTTGCTACTATTCAGTAAGCAACGGACCATATAATTCTGAATTTTCATGTGATTTTGTGTTTTTTTTCGAGTAAATATTATGTAAATTCGTTAATAATAAGTGTTAAGAAAGTAAATGAGAAGAGTCAAGCAACGAAGAAAATGGTTAGGATTCCCACATTGGTGAAAAAAGATATTATTGAAAAGTATGAAGATGATTTGCGTATCTGGACTTGGGTTTTGCATACCGTATGGCGAAAACAAAGTTGACTATGAAAAATGAAAACGCTATTAATTAACGCTGCAATGATGTGGTGGGGAGGAGAAATTGATCAGCAAAATAACGATCAAACATTAAAAGTACGTGTAGAAATTACTTTTGATCCAAAAAAAAAAGTTTAGGTAAAATATTTCATTGCATTTCATTTCTGTACATTCTGCAAACACAGACACAGACTCACAAAAAAAAAAGGAGATGGGGCATTTCTGTATTTCCCGTTCTTCTGGGCTGATTACAAAATTTAATTCGTGTTTTTCATGTCTCGAAAGCACGGCTTAAGATAAATATATATCGTATTATTTCAACATAGCAAAACTGAAGTTTTTAGTATAAATTCTTCCATATTAAATGTTTACAGAGAAAGAAAAAACTGGGGTATCACTGGGATATGAAACTCGAGTCGAACTACTAATGTTTAGTGACTTTACTGCTTGGTCGTAAGACCTCTCATAATTAGGCTGATGATATAGTTCGATCTCCTCATCCAGGACCATGAGCGCAAACACGCATGCGCCATTCGGACCGAATTATTCTCAAAATCGGGTGGAAGGGTGGGACTTTCTTTCCCTCCAGCATATCTCTTTCCGGAGAAGACTTTCATGTGACTTTTCACGTCGCAGCAACTCATAACGCCCTTTTTGGACGAGCTTATGTGTTTTGGCAGAATGCCAGTTAGGGTTGCGATTGAGACGGTTAAACTATATGCTATGTGTTGAACAATATATTAAAGAAAGTAGAAGCTACAGTGCTAGTAACTACAAAAGTGTGCTCAGTTATAGTTAAGTGTGTTCATTTACATTGGTAGATTATATTATATTACCAATTATAGATTTCTAAATTAGTTAAACTTATCTATATGCCATTATGAAACATTAGGAACGTAACATAAAAGCATCAGTGAAGAAGAAAATAACAATCTAAATATATAGCCCTAGAAGTAACTACTGTTAATTCCAATATGGCTGAAAAATTTTATAAAAATTATAAATGAGGTATATTATAAATCACATGAATTAGTATTATAAATTACAACAGTTAGAAGTATTGTTTGCGTAACTGAATGACATTCTTTCTTTACAAGTAATTTCCAATAATTAATTTTGCAAATAAATAAGCCTGAAACTAGATTGGAAAATAAGCTACGTATTGAAGATTAATCTGTTCCAAGGAATTAGAAACATCTTCTGTTAACTAAAGTTATGATGCAGGAGTTTATGAAATTTATTATTTAATAAGTACATTTCACTGCTATAAATAGAATACAACACTATGCAAATTCTACTTACATGAAAACTTGAAAAACTTGAATAAAATACAGCAATATATGAAGAAGAAATGGATGAAGAGGAAATTAAAATTCTCTAGATATGAATACAAGGGAGCGAGATTTTTTTAATTATGAAAATGCTGCAGAGTCTCATTATTATCAGTTATTATTAATTAAATGCGTATTATAAATCAAATGTATGTCAAAGTACACTGGTGTGCAAAAATTAAGGACGAAGTCGAAAAATTAGCATATCAGCTGAACGAAGAGGCAGAGCGGACAGAAAGACCAATCAGGAGATTAAGTAAGGTGATGTACGGTAGCACATGCGCAGATATGCAGGTAGACGTAATGGGGGAGTGTCTGAGTAGTATAAAGCATGTTGTCGGTGTAAGATCAGTATTTCTGGCAAAGAGATTGCACGCCGTATAGCAGTTAAAATCACACCGAGTTGCTGCCTCAGCGAGAAATGGCGAATAATCAATCTGTTAGACGACATCTGGATGCTTTTACCCGAGGTCGAATCATTGGGAAGTTGGAGGAAGGCCGCAGTGTGACAAGTGTGGCTGCAGAGTCCGGAATTGCTCACAGCATCGTTTCACGACTTTGGAGACAATTTCAAACTACAGGAACAGCTATCCGGGGGTTTAGTAGTGGTCGTCCACGAGGAACCACACCCGCAGATGACCGGTATATTGCCTTACAGGCCAGAAGAAACAGGCGGCAGACAGCGGGAGAAATCGCTAGACACACGACACAGGCGACTGGACGACCGATATCGCGTTTTACCGTGGCCAGAAGACTGCACGGTGGTGGTCTGTTTGCACGACGCCCTGTACGGTGTGTACCTCTAACGCCTGCCCATCGGAGAAGGCGTTCTCTGTGGTGCCGGGAACACCGGAATTGGAGAGACAATGAATGGGGACGAGTACTCTTTACAGATGAGAGCAGATTTAGTCTGAGTTGCGATTCTAGACACATACACATCTGGACAGAGCGGGGAACACGCAATAACCCCTTCAACATCATCAAAAGGGACTGTTTTGGAGGTCGCGGAGTTCTCGTTCGAGCAGACATAATGCTTGGTAGCCGGACCGACCTTCATATCTCCCAAGGAGGTTCGTCACCTGGGACTGCTATTGTAACGAGGTTCTTCTTCCTTACATGCGTCTTTTCACAAGGGCTATGGGTCCTCAGTTCCTCTTCATGGACGACAACGCTCCACCTCATCGCACAGTTACTGTCGAAGAGCTGTTGGAGAGTGAAGATATTGAACACATGGATTGGTCGGCAAGGTCTCTGGATCTAAATCCCGTCAAGAATGTACGGAACTTACTAGGGAGACCCGTGGCATCACGTAACTTATCGCCAGTAACGATTCCGAAACTGCGATTGGTGCTACAAGAGGAACGAGCAGCAGTGTCTCAACAGCTCATTAACAACCACATATCCAGTATGCACAAATGATGTGAAACCTGCCTAGCAGTCAGGAGAGATCATATTCCCTATTAAAGACAGGATGTTTCTTGCTGGACACCCATCACAGGGATGTTTCGGCCTTCAGTCGCATTGCGCTCCATGCTACTTTTTCAATAAAGCTTCTTTTTATCCCTCTGATTTCTCTTTTAGTAAGTGTTGCTTACATTACTCATGTCCTTACGTATTGGGGATCGTATGGTATTAAATGTGTTGATTTGGAAAGCTTTTGTACAAAGTTATATGGAAAAAACCGTCTCGTCCTTAATTTTTGCACACCAGTGTATATCGGTTAGAGTTGTAGCGATTATTCTGAGAATAGCCTTGGTTGCGCCAACTTGGTTCTTTAAGGGTATGGGCGACATTTCATCATGCCAACGGAAGTAAATACCGCAGATAATCAAATACTGCAGAATAAATACTTCAATAATATATACTACAATAATAAATACTAATAAGAAATACTACAGATAATAAGTAATACTACAGATAATCCCTTAGCAAGGGAAAAGTATTACGGCTGTCTCCTTAGAGGAAGTACGTCCTCGAATGACAACCATTGCCTGCCATACCACAGTAAGCTGTTTCTCTCTTTAATTACTATACGACAATAATATATACTAATAATAAATACTGCAAATAATAAGTAATACTAGAGATAATCCCTAAGCAAGGGAAAAGTATTACGGCTGCCTGCCTAGAGCAAGTACGTCATCGAATGACAACTATTGCCTGCCATACCACAATAAGGTGTTTCTCCCTTTTTGGCGTCAAGGCTGTTCTCCGAACAATATCCTAATTTTCTAACAGTTATTTTTCATTTTGAAACTCTGTCCTTTAAATTCTTGTTTTTCACCTACAATTTCCTGCCAAAACGAGGTTTTAGTATGGCGTTTCATATAAATGAGATAGAACCAGTATTTAATGGGAAGTTCAGTCACTTCCGTAGAAGAGCTCAGAAGTTCTCAGTACAGCGTGTGCTGCCTTCCGGCCACGTCGTTGCTTTAAGCCTATCCTGCTATGTTCGGCGTAGCCTTATTACGTATTACGTAAGGCGTAGCCTTGTTACGTGCCTTATTACGTATTCGCCGATGAGATTTCAATAAGAACCAACTCAGTCAGTTATTTCTGCACACTTTCGGTTAAATTTTAATTAATTAGAATTAAGTTAATTTCTTATTTTCTATTTTAACCTTAAGTGGAGGCTTTCCCGTAAGCCCGAGAGTGGCCAAGTGTTCTTATTCTTTGAGATGTATAAAAGGGTATTTTAACCCTTCTTTGGAATTTGTTTCTGCAATTGTAAGAACAGCGAATAGTCTATTCTTCTCTAGTTCCAGTTGCCCCATAATTTAACTAGAACCATATACTGGTCCCTATTTGGGAGCGTGAGTGTAAAATTATGCGTGTAAATGAAAGTCATTTTTACTTTAGCATATACTGGATTTTAATTTAACATTTGGTTTGTATGCACAATATTTGCAATATCTGAAAAACAAAAATAGAATCTTGTAATCTTGATCAAATATCCCAGTAACGAAGATAAATGACTTTTGCAGCACCCAACTTCTTAGGAGGAAAAGCAAAGTCGCGCAGTCCGTATATTTTTGCTTTGTTCTGTTTCAGCCTTCATATGTAAGATGGGGGAGAGAAAAACTGGCTATTGTTCGTTGTACAGCTGTTGGCACTTAGATAAGAAGGGGGTCTTCAATTAAATTTCGCGTAGTCCGTAGCCTACCGAGGAGGTATAGAACTGTTCTATTTTTTTTATGCAGAGTGTACGTTACTATGTACAGCATTTCATTAATATAGAAAATATACTATTACACTCACTGCATTTATATTTTAGTAATAAAGACTGGTATAATAATAACAGTAGGATATTTGTATAAGGAATGGCTGAATTATCTTTCTTACTGCAGAATTTTATTTAGTATACGTCCAAAGATTTGGAACGGATTAGTGAAGCATGCCGTGGTACAAACTATATTTATAAATTTGAAAACACACTGATATGAATAAAAATTAAATAATTTTATAATAACAAATGCAGATCATTAATCGTTAGAGCTAACGGTAATGAAAATGCGTTAAGTTTAGAGTTTTTGAGGTTTCGAATATAATTACTTTTTCGAAGGGCGGCGAGGCGTTTCATGGAATCAGAATAAATAAGGTCGTACTATTAACACTTAGCCTATACCTATAAAATGAGAGTCTCTTTAAGAATATTCTTTTCTGCAGTGTTCTAAAAAATAAGCGCTTTTAAATACTTTATATTCCCTATTAATGCTACATGGATGCATTGAAATAAGCAATGCATTCAGATCTAAAAATAGTCCATTCTTTATGTATTTTTTACCTTTCACGTTAACCTTTAATTACGAAAAATTTGTCGAATCTGAATTATGCAAGAACCGGAGTTATAATATTACAAGCATGTCCATTATGCTTTTGAAAGAATTCATCGTAAATAGGAAGCTATAATTAAAAGTTCTCAATTAAATTTTCCTATCTTCTTAACATGCAGAGTTTTGAAAAGATTCGAAAGAAAAAGCCTGGACAAAAAAGATATCCAATTTAACTTTTAATTCACATCCAATCATTAAAATACCATTTAATTCGAAACTCCTTTTTAAAGTGGTTCGAACTACGCTATTAAAAGGTTTTTAAAAGATTTTACACAATTCTTTTCTTTCAAATACACACGCTTTTCATTTGGAGAGGATTTTTTCCATTTACTTTTGCCCAGCTTGGAAAGATTATTATTTTTTGTTGACCGTGAATGGCAACACACAAGTAAAGAAATCCATTCATTAAAAAAGTGGAATTCTAAGTAATGAAATATTGCATTCCATCTCAATAAAATGCAGCTGATGTTCTGAGAGAAGTTTCATATTTTATAGTCGATTGGAATTTTTTTACGGGGGAATAAAAAAGCGGGAAATATGTTCCCGAAGCATTGCCTTAGGAAACTATGATTCTGAATTTTTTAAACAAATGTCGTCATTTTATTTTTTAAATATTTCGAGGAGAAAAATTTATTTTTAGCGATTCGTTAACGAATCTCGTTTCTAAGCATTTGTAGTACTAAAAGATAATAAATGAGTAAGCTATTTTATGTGAGATATTTGAAAAACAATCCGATATTTGAAATAAAAGTATCGAACTCAAAATAATTCGTTTTTTCTTTGTTTCATCGCAATTACTTTTTCCTGAGTGTCTGTCTCATATAAATCGTTTCCTGTTAATGTTTATAGAGATATTTTCATTGAATCTGACATCGTTTGCACACTTTAGTTTTCTCAAAGTTTTAACTCCTTTTCAATAGATAACATTTTCTGAATTCATTTTCAAATGTTGAAATTGCGACAGAAAATATTTTACTGCTCAAGAAAAATTAAACTTTGGGAAATATTTGTAGAAACTTGAAATTTCAATTTGGACAAAAACAGGAATAAGAGAAAATAATATTCTGAAAAACCAGTCTGAAAGTTTGTAAAATATGTAGAAAATTGCAAAATTTGAATGAACTTTGTAATTTCGAAACTAAGGTAAATATATCTTGTTTTTTTAATGCAATGTATATTTCCCAATTTGCGAAAAGAAGCAGATTTGTTTAAATTTTAAAATTAACCAAGATTTAATCTATAGATGGTTTTGTTGAAACATTTTGTGTGATTTAAAAGAAAGGTTGGCTTGAGTAATCATTTTTCAAGCAGCAAAAGTATTGTTAGATAATCTACAAGGGCTTTCATTTCTTTTTGGAAAATTCAATTTTTAAAATTTATTTGTATGGATCTTGTACTATATACTGAAATATACATTCCAAATTATTTTTAATACATTATGTTTTTTCTCTATTGCTTTCTTGTTGCAAAATAAATAAAATCAAAACAATCGTTGTAATAAAATAATTTACTCAAAGAGTGCTAATCAGTAACTCACATAATAATTCGGTACTCCGAAATTTTACTGACATTCTTTTAAAGACGACGTTTCTTGTTATAATTTTTACTTTGTTGTACTAAGTAAAAGAAGTATTGCAATCACGAAAAATTTCGGGTATCATATTTCAAAGAAAATATCCATTTTGACCGCTCTCGGATCCATTTGAACGATGTTTTTGCGTGACATTTGAACACACAGAGAGAATAAAAGACTTTTTACCGAGATGTTTGGCGATTACAATACTTCCTTTTCTTCGTACAAGGAAGTAAAAATTAAAATCGAAAAACTTCAGATTACAAACTAACGCCTCGAAAAGTTTACCATCAAAGTTTTAAAAATTTAAAGTATATTAAATATACTAAAAAGCAGAAAAATTTTAAGATTAAAATGAAACTGATATCTGATATTGGCATGTAGATTTCATATTAATGCCTGAAAGAATTTTAAACTAACCTTAAGTCAAGACTACTAGTATAAGAGTAAGTTCCCCAGATCTTTTTTCTCTCTATAACGAATTTCAGTTTCTATACGAAATGATTGTCCAATTTATAAATTTTTATCGAATTTAGGAGATAGAAGCGGGAAACGTGTTACTTTCTACGTTTATAAAATAAAATTTTGACACTATATATCGATTTATTTTAATTTATTATACAGCTATTTTAGGTCTGAGATTCTACAGCAGCTGTTGAGAAACTTTAAAAGTGAAAGACCTTGTGGGGATTTATATTTATTTTCACTAACCTGTTAAGTTTATGCTTTCTTTCCTATAAGCCTTTCTTCTCCTAATTGTCAATGCCAGAATATTTAAATTTAGTAGCGCGAGTGAAGGAATGAAAATTTTACCATTAGGGGTAAAGGTTTAAATACTGAGCTCTAGAAGGAAAATAAAAGAGTGGGCAAGAACTGTACCTTTGTAGCGTGAGCTTCTGTTTCTGCATTTATTGCTGGTTAAAGTGCCGTAACTGCTATTACTTTGCTGCCACGAAATTTGGATGCGGTTTTAGGTAATAAGATTATCCGAGCCCTGGGGAAAAGTGTACTGTTGTGTTAATATCTTTGAATTTTAAGTTTAATTTTTGTTAGTTGAGTTACCGCTCGAGCGAGGCGTAGTCTGTTAGCGTTAAGTCGACGCATTAGGAATTTTAAAGCGTTCAATAAAGGGTTCTTTTAACCCTTCTCCTGTCTGGTTCCTGCACCTATTTCAGTTATCACTCTGAATGTTAAGTAACTAGTTTTTAGAACCTAAACATGCTATTATAGCGACTATTGGTAAAAAACACGATGGGTTGGCCAAAACAGTTTTGGGGATATGGCAACCAGCCAAACACTGCTAAGTCAGAGGAGAATCAGCTAATATTGAACCAAAAATAAAGGAGCATAGTGGTTTTCGACCAAAAGAATGTGAAAATAAAAAATTTAAAAAAAAAAAAAAAAAAATCAAGAGCTCCCACTTCGCAAATGTAGTTCATTAAAAAACATTGCTGTTTACGTGCGAGAGCCAGTAGCAATGATATATAAAAAAAAGAAAGTGCATTAAAGTGTGCTTCGAGTACCATTAAACCTGAAATGCAAGCTAAGAGCACATGCAAAACGCAGTACTTCTATCTCAAAATACACTCTCAGAGTATCCATTAATGCGCCCCATGATGCGATAAATAATAATAAAAATAAACTTATAATATAGATATGTAATGAAAGCAAGCTTAGCAAAATTAATGGCGTAGAAACGTCGATTGCAGATCCATAATAAAGAGGAAAGTTCAAATCATTGCCGAGGTGGATTACATCTTCATTTTTATGTCAATAAACATGTTACAGCCACAAACATCTTGGCTCATTATTTCTGCCTATTTCAAAATACAGGGTGTTTATAAAGTCCCGGACCCATTTTGATGTTTAATAACTCATAAAATAATAAAGATAGATTAAAATTAATAACGTAAATGGCTAGATAGCCTCAAAAGGTTTCATGGCCCTTGTCCATGAACTTCCACGTGTGCCCAATTCGTCGCACGGAGAATATCGAGTCGATATTCAATTTCACGCCAGGTACCGGCAAGCAAGTCGGCATCCACAGAGGCTATTGCGGTTGTCATTCTGGCTTTTAGGCCATCCATGTTCGACACTCTCCTCCTGTAAACGCTGTCCCTTACAAACCCCCAAAGGAGAAAGTCCAGCGACGTTATATCTGGGTGGCCGAGGAATTGGACCTCCTCGCCCAATCCATCTTCCTGTAAAATGGTCATTCAAAGAACTACGAACGATGGTACACCCCAATGAGGTGGTACACCCTCTTGTTGCAAAAATACATGTGGCTGGAGCTCTTCTAGTTGTTGAAATACGAAGTTTTCCAACATGTCTAAGTATGCGACTGATGAGACCGTCTTTTCTGTAAAAAAGAAAGGCCCAATGACTCGGTCGTGCATTAGTCCACGCCACAGATTAACCTTTGGGGAATCCCTTTGTGCCTGACGGTATTCATGGGGGTTTTCAGATCCCCATATGCGCACATTATGGCCATTAACAATGCCAGAAAGATGAAAGAATGCTTCGTCGGAGAACATTATAGAAAAGTACAGATAGTTAGACTGGAAAATGAAATTATCTGAAATTAATCCCACGCGCAGACGATATTTACAAAAGTAAAGATATTCAAACCTGAAAAGGAAAATATATAAGTTATTCCATCAATAAATGCCCTAAGTTTGTTTATATCTTCATTATTTTATGAGTTATTAAACATCAAAATTGGTCCCGGACTGTATAAACACCCTGTATTCATATTTTTGATAGATTTGCAATAAGAAGAGAGCATCAGGCAGAAGCCCAGATAGGCCGCAGTGTAGAAAACAAACAAGGTGTGCTCAGGATGAAACCTTAATTCCGAATGAGTTGGTTTCGATTCTTAATCTATTTGATTAGATAGTTAATAATCCTGTAAAATTATTATTGGCTCCTGATGCTTTAGTTCTATTTAAATCCCCATTATTGTGTAAGAGTTATATGACATGGATTATTCTCCAAATGACGCAGTGCAGGAAAAGATTCTTATTTTTAGAACAGAGAGGTGAAACATTAAATTAAGCATTAAGGGGCTATTGCTAATTTAAATTCTAATTTATCTTTTACATATTTTTTTTATTTTACACGCTCACACACATACAGAGTCACATATAAAAGTTAAATAAATACTTTTATATTCATACAATTGCATCGTACTTAATAAATTAAACTATTACTGTGAAATTAGTGATAGATTAAGAAAAAAACATTGTTTTTTAAAATGGAACAATCATTTCTGTACAATTAATTTATGCAAGCAGGACAATCATTTCGATACGGAGGAAGTATTATTTTAATAACACAAAGTGAATTTATTAATATTTAATATTTAATTTTATTAATGTTTAGTTTTTAATGCTTTCAAGAGCTATGTATCTATAAAAGAAAGTTGTTTATTAAACCAACAGATGTAAAACTGCTTTTAAGGCTTTGAAAGGTTTATAAATCATCAGAAGGTCTGACGTAAATTGATAAAATAAATAAATAAATAAAATTTGATATGGACACCGCATGACTTCCTTGTACGGTCTATTAAATTAGACACATTTTTGGCTGCATTTCATTTAAATTTATTTTCTTGAATTTCATTGGAGATATGATTCTCATTCAGTTAATTCAGCTCTCATTTCGCGGCAAGAGAAAAATACATAAGAACTCGAAATATCTTCATTAAATATTGAAAAATGTGGAAAAAACATAAAAATACCAAATACAGTTGAAACAATTAAAAAATTTTTTTTTGCAATTAAAAATTAGAGTTTCTACGCAAAAACAAGCAATTCGGCCAGCAGGCAAGAAGGCAGATTTTTCGGTGCATAAATTTGAAAGTTTATTTTACTCCCATTCGGCAAAAAGACAGTGAAAAGTGCAGAAACTGACTTAATTTATTACTTTGCTAAGTTTCAAATGTAAGCAAATATATCTACTCTCTTAGGTTTAAAAAACTTTTAAATTGTCTATAATTCTACAACTATTGCATGCAGATTAACTAAAGGCATAAAATCTTAACCGGAACATAAAAACAACATAATGCAATCATTTTTAAAGTAAAAAATGCGCAATTTACTAACATATAAGAATAAAAATAAATGAGCTCATCGAGCCGAGTAACATATAT
>KK118143.1:37208-82793 GCA_000611955.2 Stegodyphus mimosarum | reverse complement strand
TAATACGAAAATAATATAAATAATAATCTTTTAAAAATAAGAAAATAACGTAATATTATTATATATTACATGTAAAAATTTTAGTAATTTTTGTATGAAAAGAGCTCTGTTATTTATAAAACTACAGAAACAATAAGACATTTATTTTCAGTGAAAAATATCAGAAAATTGCTCAGCTGTTCTCGAACAATCTGCTGGTTCAAAGAAAATCTTAACATTGTGGTAAATGCGCCAAGATATCGAGCTTGTTAGACCCGTTCCAAAAGTTGAAAAATCGTTAACAACCGAAAATCCGAAATATAATCAAATACAAAGAGACCATAAATTAAGCTTTTTTGTTTTTCAGACTTCTGGGAGCATAAGCATAGTAATTCCCTTAAACAGGAAAATACGTTCTAGTAAATTTAATTAGTGCTAACGAATGGAGTAAAATCATACATCGTGCTGCATAGCTTATAACAGAAAATCACTTGTATCAAAATGAAAAATTGTTCTATTTGTAAAGAAATCAACAAGGAAATTATTATGGGAAAGAAATGAGGCATCATAAATGAACTAAATTTGTTAGAATAATAACAAAAACTCCAGACGATTTGCGCCATGGTATTGAGTAAGCCAAGCACTAGGGTAGCCGCCAGAGTTTTTCGGGCATGGGATTTCCATATTAATTTTATTATTATTCTGCCTGCTTCCCCTCTCAATGGGCACTACAGGTCAGTCATGTCATCCTGATTCGTTGCACCAGCAACATTTCTTTGGCAGTTTATCTTTTCAACCTTATTATTAATAAACATTAGTGTATGACTTTTACTGGGTGCTCGAGCTTACAACGTTTTTCGTACGTTAACACAAAATTAGTAAAATGGGTTAGTAGTTAGTTTAGAGATATTTACATATATACATGAATGGAGACTTTCTGCCTAGACCTAGACCTACGTGGGAAGAACATGAGATTTAATAAATAAAGGTGTAAGGTTCTACTGTCTCTCTGTTGTGTAGAATCTTCAGAAATAGTGATTGCACCGAAGAAGGGTTAAAAACTGCCCTTTATTAAACTCTTTAAATTATTTACAATGCGTCAACTTGACGTTAACATACTACGCCTCTGCATGGGCGTAACTGAAACAGTAAAATCAAAACTCAAGAATTCAAGATATTAACAAGTAGTGGAATTAAACTACAGAGCTCATACAATCCTGTATCCTACGGCGCGTAGATGAGTCTAGTGGCAGCAAGGTAATAGCTGTTAAGCCATGTCTAACCAGCAATAAATGCTACGCCGAAGCTTGCGTTACAACCACGCACACAGATTTCCCAAACTCTCTCTCTACTGGAACGTCGATATTTAAACTTTTTCTCTCACTGGTAGAGTTTGCATTCCTTACGCGCGCTACCAAATTTAAATAGTCTGGCACTGACAATCAGGGAAATGAATTCTTATAGGAAAGTAACTTAAAAATTAAATTTAACTGGTTTAACTGGTTTAATTTAAACTAAATATAAATCCCTACAACTTATAAGAAGCTAAGCTGAATTTATAGTCAGCAAAGAATTGTAACAGAGTGAGCCTTCTGTTTATTACATAGCATTAATTTAGGGAATTTTGTAAAGTTTGTGCATGTGTTAGCTGAATTAATAAATGTAAAATGTTTTTGGTGCGTGTAGAGTATAAATAATTTTAATGGTGTAATTTTCAACTTTTAGGCAAGAAATATTTTGACGTAATTAATATCCTTTTCGTAATGATTGTATTAAGTCATAAATTAGAAATTTTTTTTTCTTCTTATTCATAGTAGAAAGGTGCAAAATTATTAAATGTCGAAAACGAGTAAGAAATGTATTTTAAGTCCTTTACCTTTCTCTTTTGCAAAATAAAAGTGAGTGCCGTGTGGGAAAAGCATTGTGATGCTGTAAATAGTTATTAAATTTCATTACTTTTGAGTTTTATTAATACCTGCGTTCGATCAAATCATCCGTTTTAGTCACGAACGTTTATCAAAAATTTGGGATAAAAATTAAATTGAAGTTTCATAAATAAAATCAAGTAGTTTTTCATATTTTACTTTTATACTGGTTATTTCCCTATATGATAAAATATAAACGAAATATATTTTGAGGTTTTTAATATGCGGATGAAAGCTTTTTTTAGCCTGCTTTTTGGTAAGCTGATTACCGCAGAGCTCGCAAGAATTATCTGTATTGAGAAGCTGTCTTAATGCAGGACATCCTAAGAGAAATGGTTCGTATTTATGTTAATCACTCGGAAGTATTGCGAAATATATAGGAGAACCGTTTGTTCTGTTTTATAGGATAAATTTACTACTTTTTATTTTATTATCTACCCTGAAATAAATTTTATTATTTTCTTTGGAAATATATTCCTACAAGTGAAATTTATCGAGCATACTTGGTAAGGGAAAGAATTTATTTACTCAATTCATCTGAAAAACAGTGTACTTAAAATACTAATTTATTTTTATTACTTCAGATGCAAAACGTGTCATAAAATTGTCAAGTATTTTTAAATAAAATGGCGTTTTAGTGAATTAACTAAATGGAATGATTTCGTTTTCAATTTTTAATTTGTAACGGCATTCGAAACATTAGTTTAATTAAATTCATACATTTAGCCTGAGTGCATCAATTTATTTTAAAATTATTTCCGAATGACCATCATAATACACTGAATGTGGTTGTGAGGTTCCTCTAATTTGAATAATCAGATATTTTATGTTTTGGATCTGTACTGTCACTTCTCCTTTTCAGTTTTCTCGCCAGAATGCAAATTAAGTCAGCATGTATTTAAGGTCAGTGTTTCGAGATTATAAGACGGTGCGTCTTCTGCCCCTGATGGCTACGTTATTAGGTTTCTGTTTTGGATAAAAGTTATTTTCTTGTTTTTTTCGGTCTTGCATTATAAGTGCCGACAACTGAATTCCACGCCGGTTAAGCTCTTAGCCAACTTCGCGCTATATTGCTCTGTGTAGCATTTGGCTTTTAAGTTATTTAGGTTTAAACTTTACATTTGGCCTACTGCTTTTAAATTTTACGCCATAAATGCTGGAGGAGTTGTAACCACCAAGAGTGCTTCTGTTCATATTATTCAGCTTTAAATAAAGGCTCTTTTACACCCTTCCCAAGTTTCAGTTGTTACTACTTAGTGACAAGTCGCTTAACGTCTGCTAACAGTTTACATACTTTGGCTAATGCCCAGCACATAAAACTTTACACGGTAAAGTTAATTATATGAAGAAACAGAAGTATAATGTTAAGAAACGTTTCCACACAAAATAAGTTTTATTCATTCATTACTTTGTAGGCCCCTCTGGTCTATCTCCTCGCGTAACTGCTTGATACGTGTAGAAACTACACAGAAGAAGGTGAAGAGAACCCTTTATTACCTCCTTTAAAATTCACTATGCGTCGACTTGACGCTAACAAACTACGCCTCACTTGGGCGGTAACTGAAATAGCAAGAACTAAACTAAAAATCTGAAGATATTAACAAGCAGCAGAATTACGCTACAGGGCTCAGACTATCCTGTTTCCTAAAAGAGCGTTGAAAATATAGCGATAGCAAAATAATAGCTGTTACGTCACGTTTAACTAGCAATAAATGCTAAGCCGAAGCTCACGCTACAAAAGCAGAGAGTTCGCCCATACTCTCTGTAACTTTCTCTTCTAGAAACTTAGTATTTAAACCCTTTCTTCTCAAAGTAGAATTTGCATTATTTCACGCTCTCTATCAAATTTAAATATTCTGGCATTGACAATGAGGGAAATGAAAGCTTATAGGAAAATAACTGCAAATTAAATTAAATTGGTTATTTAAAACAAATATAAATCCCTACAACTTATTAGAAGTGTTTTTGAACACTTCGAGAGAGGTCATGGTTTGAGTCTCGGAGAGATCATTGCTCATTTTAAATTTCTCCAACTTCAAGAAATTTCTAATGATTCTACATACTGTGGTACCGAAGGGTCCCGGTTCGAATCCGGAAAAGGCATGGATATTTATAAATGTAGTACTCCTGCGGCATGGGGGCCCTCTGAATACATGGGGATCCGAAAGTCCTCTCAAGAGTTATGGAAAGAGGGGTGGGAGACCCTCGGACCCGTCTCCCCAGGGTTGCTCTCCCTCAGAATTGAGTGAGCGAAGTCATACTGTCACATGTATGGTGCTCAAGGCTTTTGCCAACGACAGGAACAATCTTGCACTCCTTGCCAAGATGAATTTCGTGGGCTTGTTCTGATACTACTGTCAGAGAAGTGAGATACGTCACAATGCTACTTGTTAGACAATTCAGTCACAACACAGCAAGCAAGGTTTGTAGGAAACTTCAGATATTTATACTTTTGAATAATTTAGATGAATTTGGCAGTTTTTGAGTAATAGATATTTATAATCAGAATAATCTTCCTCAAGAACTCTATATTTCTAACATATTATTCTATAAACATATCCTTTGGATTACAAGTAATTTTTTCAATTATGTACTAATCTCTTCAAAAGAATTTAATGACACGTTAACTGAAACGATGTATTTAGCTAGTAAATTAAAATTCCTGAATCTAATCAAAAATGGTTCTTGTTTACAATACCTGTGGGGTAGAAAATAAAGCATTTTCCGGAGCTAGCTTATTTTAGCTTGAAAGAAGATTCTTTAATAATAATAATAATAATAATAATAATTATATTAGTTATTCTAACTACTTCATCTTAATTTTTAATAAAGGGTCTTAACTTAATTTTTACCAGACAGGGAAAATTTAATTGCATTTGCTATGAGAGACGAAACAGCCTCGAGTGGTTTACCGTAATAAAATAATCCATCGTAATTTAATCGTTTATAATACGATTTTTTTAAGTGGTGGTTTGAAGTTTCTTTGGGAAAAAGGCATATGTTTCGTAATATTTAATATTCCACAACACTGCGTTATTGTTATTTTTCCCCCAATTACGAGATGTCTGAAGAGTTTCTAAAACTTTTAATCGTCTGCATTCTAACAGTGTTCCTAACCGAGACCTAACATAAATATTTATTTAAACTATTTTTCCGATTTTGCGTAATTATTCATTCATTCTAATTGCAATTTAATTTAAAATACTATTTTAACGAAACTTTTAAAGGATAATTTATTTCAGTGAAAAAAGTGGTATATAACGTATTATTATTTATACCAAAAAATGCGTTTATTTCGTCCGTTACGATTTTTTTATATTTCAAGAAGCATGAAATAAAAGGAAGAGCAGAAGAAAAAAAATTCATTGTGGACATCACTTGACGTTTTTGCAGGGCCTATTAAATTATACACACATTTTGATGCATTTCATTTAAACTCATCTCCTCGAATTTCATCAGCGATACATATTTTATTCAATCATTTCAGTTCTCACTTCACCGCAAGGCAAAAATACGTAAAAAACTCAAAACATCTTCATTAAAAATCGTTGTAACGTTCTACTCTCCTTCTGTTGTGTTGAATCTTGAGGAATAGTGATTGCATTGACGAAGGGTTAAAACTGTTCTTTTTTAAACTCTTTAACGCGTCAACTTGACGTTAACATACTACGCCTCAACTTGAGCGGTAACTGAAACAGTAGAATCAAAGTTAAAATAAGAGATATTCACAAATAGTAGAATTACCCTACAGGGTTCATATAATCCTGTAGTCTACAGAGTGCAAATGAGTCTAGTAGCAGCAAGATAATAGCGTTTAAGCCACGTCAAAACCAGCAGGAACTGCTAAACAGAAGTTTGCGTATAAGCACGCACGGCAATTTCCCGGACTCTCTGTTTTCTCTACCGAAACGTCGATATTTAACTTATTCTTCCATTAGTAGAATTTGCATTTCTTGTGCGCCCTACTAAATTTAAATATTTTGGCACTGACAATTAGGAGAATGAAGGCTTATAGGAAAGTAACTTAAAATTAAAATTAACTGGTTACTTAAAATAAATATAAATCACTACATCGTAAAATACAGAAAAACCTAAAATACCAAATGCAGTTATAAACAGTTAAAAAAAAACAATTTGTGCAAAAAAAAATTAGGTTTTCTACGCAAAAAGGAGCAATTCAGTCAACGGACAGAAATACAAAATTTCGGGTGCCCCAAAATTTTAACTTTCAGTCCCACTGGGCAAAAAGACACTTAAATTGGAGTAACAACTGTGCTGGATCTAATTCTTTATATTACTAGGAGTTTCAAATGTAAACGAACAGCCATCACGTTAGGCCAAACGCCACTTTTAAATTGTTGATAATTCGAAAATCATTGCATGTATATTAAATAAACTATATAATCCTTAATCGTAACATTAGAGTAACATAATTCAACCACTTTTAAAACGAAAAAGGCTCAATTTAACAATATATAAGAATAAAATACAGAGCTCACTAAACAGGGTAAGAAGGTGGTTATGAAAAACGAACATTCTCGCCTAATTTGGTTATTCTTAATTCATAAGGGATTAGTTTATTCTCCTTGACAAATCAGTTAATCTAGGGTCAGCAATGGCTACCGTTTTAACTAGTTTAAATTTTACTGCTTTAATTTTATTATTTATAATTTTCCGGTTTAAAATAATACTTCTATACAGCTTATTAAAATATTTTTTACTACTATAGAAAGCTAAATAACTTTTATTTAAAATACTGACTCAAATTTATTCTAACAATTCATCGCATTAATTAAATTTATGTTCCTTGGAGACAACATATAAAAAAACTTTTCTAATAATAAATATAATTTATTAATTATATTTCTTATCAGAAAAATATATAATAAATGTAATTATTATAATAAATATAATTTATTATTAGCCCAAATTAATTTCGTTTTGGCATTTTGCGTTGAAAACTTTAAATGCCGGTTCACTTTTCAAACTGTTGCTTCCAAATATTACTGCCCTGTATTACATTTAAAGAAATTAAATAATGAAGAAGCTGCATACATACATGTATGTTTCTCGCATTGTAATAAAACGACGGTACCTAGAGCCCTCAAATTTTGAATAACACACGTTTTCACCAGAATATGGGCATCTGAAAGCCCAAATCTGGAATTTGTTTTATTATCGATTTCGTATTTTGTAAAACTTTAACGAGTTTTTGATGAACAAACTCAACGATTTCAAAGCGAGCAATAGCGTCACTGTACGAAAAGAAAAAAACTCCAGCGCGCGAGATTGTGTATTGGAAATTCTAAAGATATGCTCATTTAAAAATCATTTTCAAATATTGCTGTTGAACTGAATTTTATGGTTTAAGTGCGAAGAACTTGATGTTTACTAAATAAAAGTAACAGACAAACCGTTAAAAAAACGCTCCTTTAGGCGTAATGTAAAATCTGAAAGCTTTCAGATTTTTTTTTTTTTACACTTCAGTTGTTAATTTTTAGAGATTTTTTTTAAAAAATTCATCCCGCCTTTATATGCTTAATAATTCGTCATGGGTGATAGAAATTTAAATCACTAATTGCTAGTAAATATGGTAATCAATCTTCAAACGTATCTTCAGGGAATTCCAGTGTTATGAATCTCGGCATATTTCCTTCGAAGTTTACTCTTTTTTTTTCAAAGTTTTTATTTATTATTTTCTTCCGTTTGCTCGTAAAAGCAAAGTTAAATTATGTAACTTACTCGCTCTTTCGCATATTGGATCTATGCAGTCCACATTTCCAGCTTGATTAATTATTTTAAGAGTAGAAATAGCTGATTGTATTTTCATCTTTTATTTTAACACTATAGGTGGCAACAATTTCCTATTCTCAAATGATATTTTTTCCTTCTCTGCTGAAAATAAGGAAAATTTTATTTGTATGGGGAGGGGTATCTTGGCTTTAGGTTATTGAAATGCAGATTGAACTCGCTCCTGAAATGGCCTTAACAGATTTGTTCCCATATGAGCCCTAGAGAGGAAGATTCCGTAATTTGTTTATTAATTGAGCGAATTCAGTACTTTCAGCGGCATAACCCTTTTTTATTGACTTATTGTGACGTGCTGTTGGAATATAATAATACACGAAAACAATATTGCGTATGTATTATGGCTTTAGTTTTATTTCATAGTATTTTAATGGAAGCTTTTAGCCTCATTTTACACGTTTTACATGTTTGCAGATTTTTTTCATGTCTGTACGTACGCACGTATGTAAGTATGTATCCCGCATAACTCAAAAACTGGTAGCTTCAGAACGTTCAAATTTTGTATATAGGACTGCTATAACATGTAGATGTGCACCTCCCTTTTTGGTTGCAATCGGCAACATCAAAAGTATATATATATATATATATATATACTCACTCTGCTACTCGGTTCAGTGAGGTCAGCTTTTTTATTTTTACATGTTGATAAATTGTACAATTCTTTGCTTTAGAAATGATTGAATTATATTATTCTTATCTTCCGGTTAAGGTTTTTATGCATTTAGTAAATTTGCATGCGATATTTGTAGAATTATCAACAATTTAAAAGTTGTTTAATTGCGGCTAAGCCTAATTATTTTTACCACAGCAGGCATATTTGTTTACAACTGAAACTTAGAAGAATAGTGGACTTGTTGCCAGTCCAGAGAAACTAAGCTCCGTAGCTACAAAGATAACGCCTTCTTTTATTATTGCGAATTAAATCATGCTTAATCCATTCTGGAATTTATTTAAGGAAATAAGTTTTTAAGATTTACTTCGTAATTTTTAATGTAGATATTTTGAGTTTTTATGTATTTTTGCCTTGTCGCGAAGTGAGAACTGAATTAATTGTATGAAAAATATGTTTCTAATGAAATTCGAGGAAAAACATCTAAATGAAATGTAGCAAAAACGCGTATAATTTAATATTCCGTACAAGGAAGCCATGTGGCGTCCGCATCAGATTTTTTACAGCTGTAGACACCGTCACACTCGGCATATAGTATGAAATAGCCAAGTACCGGGTATACTGACATCTTCACACATTTCAACAATCTTTTTTTTTTTTTTTTTTTTTTTTTTTTTTTTTTTTTTTTTCCCACGTCCATGGGAATCCAAAAATGTGTCTCCGTTGCTTGATTTTTCTCAGTAACTTTGGTGAAATTTATTATTAATGAATTTATAAAAACTTTACACGAAAAAACACAAAATCACTTGAAAATTTCAAAGTTTTAGTGGGGATTGTTTTCTAAATAGAGTTACGCTAGGCGTACTAATGCTCATGGGCACTCACAGCATTATCTCGAAAGTGTTTATAACGTATTTCTTCCACCTTCTTAACATGCCTTCGTGGTGTAGTGGTCACCACACTCGGCGCGTATTTGAGAGTTCCGTAGTTCGTTTCTCGGCGAAGGCAATGCTCATTTTTCACCTTTTGGGCTTTCAAAAAATCTAAATGGCTCTATAGTGGCGCCCGAACCTAATTAAAAAAGGTGGTGGATCATTATTCTCCACCACCAGGATTTGGCGTTTGGGTTCTCTAATTCCTACTCGCCCTTTAAAAGGGAGAGTATGTAAGGTATTTCTCCCACCTTCGTAACATGCCTTCGAGGTCTAGCGGTCAGCACACTCGGCGCGTATTCGAGAGGTCCGTGGTTCGAGTTCCGGCAAGGGCATTGCACATTTCTTCGATTTTCTTGCTTCAAAAATGCCTACTGCCTCTACAAGGTAAACAAGCGTAGTGAGGGCAATAGCGACTCATTGGATTCTAGTTGTATTCCAGAGGAATATGAAATGAAACAAAAATTTTCGCCTATCAAACAGGACGTATACGAAGTTAGACGTACTTCAAAGCGGACGTATACCGGGACATCACTGTATTCCATTGTCATAAGACCTTGTTAAAAGAACTCTTAACGTAACCAGTACAGGCGACAAACTAAAGAAAAATTGTAGGATCTTGTTTCCTTGGTTATCATAAAATGTAATTAATATATTAAAACGTTGTATCTTGAGAATTCTCGCACGGTAGTGAAGATGAACACAACCAGAGAAAGGATGTAAAGGACCCTTTTATTGATCACAAACTGTTCAACAGGTGGCACGGCCTTACGTGCTCTCAAACAACACCGACCACTTGCGGTGAGAACTTATAGGATAATGTAACACTAAATAAAAAGGTAAGGAGTAGTGAGAGACTTAACAATTCAATTTGGAATAGCAGGCTGACTCAGAACTACACCGGCAGGATACTAACTCGATAGCAAGAATGCGTAGTCGCTATTAAGATTAACAGCTGGCAGAAACTAATAAACCTCTGCTGACAATAGGCAAATCCCGCTCTGTCTAATCACCTTTTCGCTCTGTTTAAATAATCTTGTTCACGCTACTTAATTTACCTCCTGGCGAGGAAACGCGAAGGGAAATAAGAGAATTTAGGAAAGGCTCACAAAATAAAATAACTATTAGTAAAAATAAGCAAAACTATACAAAAGAAAGAGGGAACTGCTAAAAAAACTGTTACTTGAAACTGGTTTTTAAGAAAGTTCAAATGCGAAGCACGTGATTGTTTTGACTATAACGAATTAAGGGTAATGCGTTGTGAAGCCTATGCCTATTTGGGAACATAAACTTTAAAAAGGACTCTTAGAGAATTATCTTCTGGTCTTGTGAAACAAAACAGAAATCAGAGGAGGAAGGGTGTATAAGACTCTATTATGCAAACATAAAATTAACAGTGACCCAACTTGGGTTACAAGAAGCCACTCACTTCTAGCTTAACAGAATAACGTAACAAATACTAATTTCAAGGTGTGGTAGATTAGCCTAAGGGCTCACAGAATATTTTAACGAGCAGGAAGAGCTCTGGTTTGTAGTAAGCCGGCGAGACAAGCCTAATGGCTGGAACACTCAACGCCGCTAACGTAAGTCGCTAATAATCACAACACAATATGACCTGGAACAGGCAAACACGTTTTAAAAATAACTTCCAAAATCCTCTCTTAAATAGCACTTCATGCTACCTTAATCTGAATAAACTCTGGCTATCTTATTTACATTCTGGCATGAAAAACATAAGAGAGTAATAGGAAAGACTTTTCAACTCAAAATGAACTATTAGTTAAAATAAATCGATAAACCACACAGTGTCATAGACTTGAATAGTTTATTATTCACAGTCTAAGTCACAGTCTAAGTCTGTGACACCTCACAGTGTCACAGACTTAGACATAGACTTAATGTAAAGAAACTTCTTCTTTACGTTTACCCGAAGTGGTGGAAAACGAGAGCTAATAACTCGAAATAGCTTTTGACCATCATTGCCAAAAGCTATTTCGAGTTGCGATTATATCGGGAATAAAATAATCATGACTGTTTCGTAATAAGGCTATTTTGGGTCAACCATATTATTGTTCTAATTGTAACTGAATGTTGGTTTTAGGAAGGTAAATGATTGATTGGTTATGTTGATTATTTACTAACATTTTTTGAAAAATTGATTCTTTCACATTTGCTTGTTCCCTATCTAATAATATGTGGCCCAATAATATGTGGCGAAAATATCCAAACACACGAAAGTGATTTATGTTTACAGTCTTCTAACGAGTATTGAAAAAGATCTGGATTTTATACTTTAGAATTCTGTATTAGGATAGAAAAGTTAAAAGAATCTAACTTCCCAAAGCTTCGCAAATAAGCTCTTCCAAAGTATCAAATAGTTAATAACTATTCCTTCAGCTCTGGGTACACAAATTAACCCATTCTAGGAATGGGCGAACAGCTAATTTCAGCCCAAAATTCAAACTGCAAGTTTACTGAAGACTAGAAGTAAAGGAGAGCAGGAAGAAAAAAAAATCGAAAGAATCTAATCTTTTGGGCGATGGTGATCAAATCGCGCGAAGGATAAAAAAAGAAAAAACTTTTATGTTTGCCGAGTCTTTGCTCTTTCCTGTGTCAATAACTGAGGAAAGTACCTGACTGGAACATCGCCGCAAGTTTCCAAACAGCTTGGGGCGCTAACAAGAGGCAAAGCTTTATCTTTTCTTAAACAGGCATGCTTCTTTGTTCTTTTTCTTTTCCTTCCCTTTGCTCGGCTGTTTCGGATGTGGTAATTTTGTAGAAGGATCACCCGAATAAGAGTTAGTTTACTTATCCTCGTTGCATAGATTTTAAGGCAAAAGTGTTTGATGATCCTAACTGCTCATTTGCTAAAAATGGCACTCCTTACAAGGAACATGACAATGACAGTCATTAATCATGGTACACGTATTAAAATATGACATGCGTAGATTGTAAGATAAGGCGTGGATATTTATCCTTGGATTGAAAAATATCCGATTGAATTAAAAGAACATTTTGTTACAGAACTTCAAAATTCATATGCAATATGAAGTGCATTCCGATAATAATGGTATGATTTTAAAACGAAGTGGCAACATGTTTGAAATGTTATCATTGTCACTAATTTTTATTTGCGTTTAGTATTCCCTGATAATTAATTCATCTTGGCTAAAAACTCGCTTCTGGAACGTTTGGCTGTTACTAACTAAAAAGGTTTATGAAAATAAAAGATCTGTTGTGAATATTCAAAATACCGGGGTCTACACTGTAAGGATATTATTTTACTCTAACCAATTATTTTTAATTTGAGAAACTTTCTTTTCCCTTCTGATTTCAGAACTTAAATTTTAATGCCGTAGTATGCGAATCTAAATGAGTTTGGAATCAGTATTTAAGCAGCGCTTTTAAACGTTCGAGTGGAGAGTTCGTTCCGATTTTATGCCGCTTGTTTCAAGTAGCTTTATTACGTGAATAGTTGGTGGTGCTTAGCACGCGCTCTTTTATATTGATAATCTAGGTTCGGCGTTCCTGTGTGCAGCCGATTTAGCGCTTTAAATAAATAAGGAGCCATTCGTGTAGCCAGTCTTACTTTATTACGATTTTACATCTTATTTTTCTGTTACGTTACTTAGCGCAAGTAGTGGTAGATTGTGAGCACCATTCGAGTGCAGTTTTTGTGAAGTTCAAATAAAAAGTTTGTCAGGACTATTGCTCCTTCTAGTTGATTTTGCAATCATAACTGGAGTCCTGAGCCGGAACAGAGAGCTCACTCAAAACTATGTTCGGGAGTGTGTACAAAATACAACAAAGATAAGGAGGGTTCAAATTACCCTTTATTTTGCTTATCGATTTTACAGACGTTACGGAAAACAAAGACCAACCATTTGTGGTATGAACGTAAAAGAATACAAGACTATACTAACTAACTAAAATTTAAATAAGAGCTACTCTTAATATTTACACAGATGACTAGCACTAAGACAAGCCTTTTAAATGACTACGTCTGTAGTACGCAAACTGCGGAAAACTACAGCACGTCTTTAACTTTCAAGAGGGTTAAACTTCTGGCCTTAAAGGCGGACAGTAACGGATGGCAAGCTCACGTGAAGACTCGTAGCAAGATGGCTTTCTCTCCTTCCTTCTTCTCTCTTGGAAAAAAAGCCACAACTTAAATACTTAAGCGTTAGCAAGTACAAGTTGCATAAACATATTCACTCGTTAATTCTTCCCGGAAGTGGAAAATAAGAGATGATAGTAAAGTTTTTAAATAAAATAAATATTAGTCAAACTTAAGATCCTTACAAACAAAACAATGCTATAAAATCTATGGAATGAGCTCGATTATTGTCTGGAAGTGTGTCGTGTCACCAAAGGGGCACATACTGAATATTTGTAGAGAGTGTATAAACTTGGTGTTATTGGTTATTTTCATATGTCTTTCATGTGTGTACGCGTGAAATACCTCTGAATATAGCGTTTTCAAAACGAATGAATCATTTATGTTAGCCCTGTATAAACAAAAACAAACTATTATATTGTAGAGGCATAAAGATTTTTCGGAAGCAGGAGTTGTGAAAAATGAGCAATGTCTTCGCCAGGACTCGAACCACGGACCTATCGAATACGCGCCGAGCGTGCTGACCAATACACCACAAAGGAATGCCAAGAAGACGGGAGAAATACCTTATAGTATGACTAGATTGAATTTTCCACTCTTCTTATGTTGATATTTATCAGCAAATTTTTAGAGTTTTCATTTTGAATTGAGAGCATTTTAGAGACAAACTGTCAGTGTCGTGCAGATAAAATTCCTTAGCTATGTCTAATTTTTAAAACTGTGATTAATGCGTTCAAATGTTTGCTGTCATTTTGCAACTTTCAGACACTCAAAAGCCGCGGTACAAAGTAAAGACGAAAATGATAAATCTGGAGAGCTGTTATATTGTTTTAAAGCCGGTAAAGATGGGAAAATCAACTGTGTTTTTTCCCAGAATTCCCATTCCGGATCTTCAAATTATCATTTGGACCCAATATGAGGTATTTTTCCCGCCTTCGTAGCATTCCTTCGTGGTGTAGTGGTCAGCACACTCGGCGCGTAGTTGAGAGGTACGTGGTTCGAGTCCCGGTGAGGGCACTGCTCATTTTTCATCTCCCCTGCTTTCAAAAACTACATAATGTCTCTATAGTGGAGCCCGAACTGAAAAAGGAGGTGGTCCATGATAGTGCTCCACCGCTTCTAACCACCACAATTTAATATTACGATCAATATTTACATGTAAATAACAATGTCCTGCTAGATATAATGCAATTTTTGAAATTAAATTATCACAAAAACATACGTTACAGCACACAATGAATCGTTAAAATTCAGCTGCTAAAGTTTCAGCACAACTATACAACGGTACGTAAACGTAAAGCTTTCTAATCAATTTTCTAGTTCTAACATATTCTGATAGTAAATACTGATGTAAACAGATCATGTTTACAAAAATGATTTGTAACGTGGGAACATCGCGCCTGTTTCTACTGCAATGTATAATGTCCTGAAACGTGATGCCTGTGCCCACTACAATAGATAACATCTTGAAACATGCACCTGTACAATTATGTAAATCGCAATGCATATCATGTAATGTAATCCAATTACTTGAACTAATTTAACGCCGAAAATAGGAGTGCCATTGATGCCACCGACGGTGGCAGTACTTACACCCATGTCCATAAATTAAGGATAATGCAAAATCAGGCAAAGAAAGAGTTAGAAGCAAAACAAATTTGACTTATTTGTAAAGCTTATTTATTAAAAAAAAGGTAAAGAGCAAAAAAAGATGCTATATGTTTGATATTGTTAAAAACATTAGCGATTTTTTCTGCCTGGAGCAAATTACAAAAAAAACCCTATTTACAAAAAACCAATATTAGATGGTTGGTATGATTGTTAATACATTGGATGTCTCCCAGACGACGCAATACAGTCCGTACAACGCCTAGGCCTGGACCTGGACTCGTCGGAAAACATCACACAAGCCCACTGTTGCGGTGTCCACAATGCATGCTCTCTACTCCAGGCTAAACGCAGGCGATAGTGAGTTGCAGTAAGTGGAACGCATCTGGCAGGTCTACGAGCATATAGACCAATCTGCGCTAAGCGTCTGTACACGGTCTGCCTTGAAATTGTCGTACCAGTGGCCGAAGAGAGCTGAGGAGACAGGTCTGAGGCTGTGCTTCGTCTGTTTCTTTTGGCAGTAACTGCCAAATACCGGTCCTCATTCGGCGTTGTAACTCTGGGGCGACTTGTGCTGCAACGTCTACTCCCATTACCATCATCTTGGAACCGTTATCAAAGCCTGGAGATGACACTCTGAACAATTCCAAGTTCGTCTGATACTTCCAGTTGGGTACGCCCACATTCTAGATGGCCGATCATTCTACCACGTAAAAATCATCCAAATGCGTCCTTTGTGTCATAACTGTTCGGTTATTGCACTAAAATGCTTATAAAGCGCCTGCGAACAATTTTACTTCTTTGCTTGTATTCCTTATATATCACTCTCTTACACTCTCGTCATTGTGACATACCATCGGTGTCATCTGGTTACTTCCTGAAATTTGTATATGATTCTTGAAGATGTGTGTAGTGAGTTTACAGGTGATATATTTATTTCAGAGTTCGATTTCCGCGTGACTCCGAATTATTCTTAATTTATGGACATGAGTGTATAGTGTTAGTTGGAGTCGCAATTTCCATCGCGACTCGAGGAATGATGCCGGAATGCTGTTAGTTTTCTAGTTAGTGTGGAGGGCTAATACCTACTTACTTAGGTTAAATATTAGGTGGCCCCCTCACTTCTACATAACATAACACATAACATAATGCTCCACCACCAGGATTTGGCGATTGGGTTCCCTAATCCCCAGTCACCCTTTAAAAGGGGGAGTATATGGGGTATTTCTCCCGCCTTCTTAGCATGCCTTCGTGGTATAATAGGCAGCACATTCGGCGCGTATTCGAGAAGTCCGAGGTTCGAGTCCCGGTGAGGGCAATACTCATTTTTCATGTCTCTCAGAGTAAAAAAAACCTAATGTCTCTACAGTACTACCCAGTTACATACCGAAGGCACGAGATGAGAAAGGGGAAAATTCCTTATAAATCATTTGAAGTAAATGGGTAAATGCTCCGTCTTTAGTTTATTAAATATTTTTCTTTTCGAAAGTATATATATATATATATGTAATAATAAAATTCCATAGTCAAAAGTACATATAAAACCCTAAATTAAATTTTGCCTTTTATTTTTTTCCCCAGTCACAATTCTAAATGCACGTTCTTTTCATTTTAATGGCGACGATCTCTTATTCGAAGGTACGTGGAATTAAATCCACAGCCCCGTAGTCAAATTGATTTTCCCGCTTTTTCTACACGTACAGTTATTGAATGTTCTGGAAATATTTAAAGCGAACTGGATTGGCTGACGTCATTTCTTGGAAGCTCCGCCTTTCCAGTGATTATAAAAGGACTCGCAAAGGAATATCGGGCGGTCTCGGCTTGCAAAACCCATAGAAAGAAACTTAGCTATCTGCAGAATAAAACTCTACGCTCAATAACCTCAGCACCCTGGTTTATTAGAAATATCCAGCTGCATCAAGACCTGAAGATTCCTGAAATACAAGAACAGATCTTAATAATTTCTCACAAATTCTTTACCCAAGTTCAGAATTCACCATATAATGCTATTAAAAATCTCGCTAACTATGATCCAACAGAAGAAAATCTGGTTAAGCGACCACGTTCTATTCATCACAACTCAAAGTGGTGAAAGTGTACATATTGTAAATAGTTCCCAGTATTTAATTGCATTTCATATACTCAAGAATTCGTGATATGATTCACTATTTTTGTGTTGTGTTTTAAGTGTATTTTTATTATCTGGCAAAGCCAAATTACGGACTTTTTGAACAGTAATTTGAAATAGCCTTATGGACTGTTATTTTTCGTCTTGAAATCGCTTAACAGATTATCCTGCAACATGATTGGTCCATGTGACCCCGACGCCCAAAAAAGGAATAATCAAATTCTATCTAATTAAGCAAGAATTACGTAGCATAAAACTCACCTCTCCATAGTTGTTAGATCATTATTATGTAGTAGATTGCAATACTATAGGCCTACAAGAGTTATTTACTCTTAAATTAATAAAACTTTGAGTTAATACAGCAATATGTATCAACGAACCAGAACGCGACCTCAGGTTACGTGATTTGATTTTGACTTACTCTCCGTATCTCATGTTCATTTCAGTCACTCAAATCCTCACTGCAAATAGCACGCACCCACCACCTGCTCAAAAAGTTTTCGAATGTTTCTACATGTACAAAAGTATATCAATTTATAATTTCATGACTGCCTTCCTGCATGACTTTGCCACATAGACCACTCTTACGCCTAAAGGCGCGGTGCTAAGCACCTCTGATTTATCTAAACAAAAGTGAGCGGCCTCCGGCCTTACTTGATATATGGGTTAAAACTCATTAGTAGTTGACACCTTGAACCGAAAGTACTATCTTGATCGTAATATCGGGCGGTCTTTTCATTAATGTAACGATGGAGTAAACTTCAATACAAAAAGTTATTAGTTGTTCCTTTTTATTTACTCCGAGGATATGTATTTTTGTAACAGCTGTTTTTCACGAAAAATAATAAATGGATCCTGTTTCTTTAAACTTATAGACTGTTACTTTGAACTACAACTACATCACATCATCATGGCACATCACATATATATAATTGGTATAAAATTTTTTTAACTGTGCAAAACAGCAACAGAAAGTTTTAACTTTGGCAAGAGTCGTAGAATAGAAGGGCGGAAATTTTAATGAGGAATCTAAAACGTTAAAATTTAAAAGTAAAATTTATAAAAATAAAACTGAAAAAGAAAATGATAAGGTTTTGCCTTTCCTTTGTTTAAATTGCTTATTTAAGTTTATAAAAGAGGTTATTGAAATCTTATTAAAAACATTTTACATTCGAGTCCTATATGTCTACACATTCATTTTGTCTTTTATTACATGCGAATCATCGGTGCGATAAAGCGAACGCTCTTGCCTGATGAAAATGTTTAACTATCTGATGATTCTGAATTTTTATTCCTATATATTTGTCTTCATTAATTAATCTTGTGGAAAATGAAACGACGAAACTTTATGAAAATACGTTCCAAACATTAACTTCCGTTTCACTGCGCAATTAAATAAATTTTGCATCCATTAATTGGAACAAAAGTAATTTAGCTTTAAACGTTATTCAAAAATGAGTAAGAAAACGCAGATTTATTTTTGTAATGTTCAAAAGAACAAATTGAATAGCAGAAAAGAAACAATTATTTTGAATCCCGAGCTAGAGAAATATAAGTGAATGAACTAAAGAAATATTCTTTCTTGTGTGAATAGTTTTCGATAAGGAAAAATTATTTCCTGATTTTAAATGCCAATGCCGTTCAATCGATATGATAGTTATAGGGTATAGCTACTTCGTTGTCATCTGAGTTTGAGTTCCATTTGATAGGTAAACTATCAAAATTTTGTCAAAATGTTTTACTTTACAATTGTTAGCAATATTCGTCGAATAATCTCTTTCCAGTATCTGAATACAATTTTTGAATTTCTTAACTGTTATTGAAGTTAAATACGATCGACTGAAATTTTTTTTCTAAATATTATATCAAAAGTAATAATTTAGTGCAAAATTTAATTTTGGACCCAGCTCGGTGGCAACAGTAATTCTTAATCCGGTACTTTTCTTATATTCCATTGTTATTATTCTCATAGTACTTCCAGAGTAGTAGCAAAATAACACATTCCTCTACAGTGATTTTGCACATGATATGATTTTCATCTTTCTGCTTCTATTTTCAATTTTATTTTGCCTATTTCCCTTTTTGTTTAAAAGAGGAAACTGATTATTTTTTCTGACTTTAAAAGTTCTAAACCGGCACATATGCACTCGAGGGCAAAATTAGAAGAATTTGAAAATTACATCTATTCTGACGAAAAGTATTGAGCCAAAAGTACTAATTATGCCATTATGCAAAGACATCACGCATTAAGAGTTATGCAAATACTCAAGTTGAATACTTGAACGTATACGGGCGTGTTTACGGAAATGTGAATTGTGGACGGGATATAAGCACATGAAAGGTTGTCTGCGATTTGTGTCCTCTTACTCCTTCACGACATTCGTCGTATTTATCGCAAAAATTGTGTAAATTTTATAACTGAGTAGCCACAAGCAATGAAGTCTCCATATCAGTCTAAAGAATGACGAAATGAGATGGAGAATCGTCGGTAAATTGGAGGCAGGCTAATCACAACCGGAAGTGTCATAACTCATTGTGTCGCCCAGTGTCTTCTACAGTCTCAGGAAACAGTTTCAGAACACTGGATACATATCGAGAGGACCTGGAAGAGGTCGACCAAGGTCCACAAAGACAAATCAGGATAATTATTTGACATTTTCAACTTGGTTGTACAAGGACCATGTTACATACTTGGTTATACAAGGACCATGTTATATACGCATGTTATACAGGGACTACAGCTTCGCAGCCCTCTTGTGAACTGTATGCTGTCACTGCAATCAGAGTTTTATTGTTTACAGTTGCTCAGAAAGCTTCATGAGATAGAGCTGTATGACGGAAAACCTGCCATTTGCATCCCACTCACTACAGCGCACAACAGAGCGCGTTCAGCATGGTACAGACAATAAGATGCGCTGGACTTCAATGGAGCACCGTGCCGTTTACAGATGAGTCGAGATTCAGCCTGGACGCTGATTCATGGCGTACCTGTATGTGAAGAAAGCATGGAACAAGATACCATCCCTCCTCACCAGGGAAAAGGATTGTTACAGTGGAGGAGGTGTAATTGTTTGGACAAACATTATGTTGGACTGCAATCCTCCCCGAATGTATTTGACAAATGCTCTCTGACTGCAGTGAGGTACACAGAGGAGATCTGAGAGCTCTATGTTCGACCTGACCTTTCAGGCCACACTTAGTCCTGGGTTCCTGTAAATGATTGACAACGCTCGTCTACATAGGACTCAGCTGATTGATGGTTACCGGGAAAGTGAGGATATATTCTGCATGGAGTGTCCAGCCAGAACTGGGTATAATCCTATAGAACATGTCTGGGTTGCTCTCAGGAAGGCAATTTCATCTTGCCATGGCACCTCAGAGAATGAGTTGAAGACTGCTTTACTGCTGGAGTGGAATCGACTGTTACTGGAACTCCTCAGCTGACTCCTGCCCTGTCTGTCGTCAGGTTTCGTGACCTGTCTTGCTGTGAGAGGAAACCATACCCCATATGAGACTCATTTTCTGTTCGATATACAACACGGATTTTGGACATCCCTGCACTATGAGCTTTACTGCTAATGCTGTTTATGTAAAATGACTTTTGAATGACACCTTTCTTTTCCTGTTATATATGTATATTCATACAAAATTGCATTAGAATGAAATTCATAAGTTTTTTAGAAATTAGAAATAATTTTAAAATTTTCTTAATTCTGCACATGAGTGCAAGTTACGTGCCAAGGGCTAAATTCGCTGATCGATAGTAATTCGACCGATTCCAGAAGGATAGGTTAGTTGCAAGGGCTCTTTTTGTGGTATTTTCTCCATATGTTCTAGTGTTTCCTGGATACAAGCCAGGTTCCTTTAGAAAGTCCATCAAATAAATCAAAGCAAGTTGCCCAAACGCCTGCGTCCATTTTCTACCTGGTGCTTCCCTCATCACGTTAGTTCATGGATCATTGGTTTCGGGAATTGTTATATGACAGGCTAATCATTCTTTTGAAGCGACTTAAGTAACTCTGTTATTTGCATGCACCGTTTCCCTCGCCTTTGTTTAGCGTCAACGTTTAGCTATTGATGCTCGCAGTAGCAATCCTGTCCTAGGTGGAAATCGAGCACAGTATGTGAAACCGCACAAAGGACCCAAAGAGAGAAGTAATTACTTCACTTAAGTAGGTTATTGTTAACGCTGTAGCATTCTACAATTCAGGAGCGAAATAAATCCATCCCAATATAAATTCGTATATACGGGCGTTTCAGATGTTTTGAGAGAAACAGATTTTGGCTTCTGTTCGATGTGAAAGAGTTATTAAGATACTTACACTAATACATTGAATTTTTTAAAACTGTGAAACAGAGAAGAAGAAATTGGAGATTTTTTTAAAATTTTCTAATTGGTCATCATTTTTTCAGTTTTCGCATATTTTAGGAAGTCCTCCTTTATATTATATAGTAAACTTAAATATTGTAAGTGAATTTATATTAAGGAATATAGTATCATTATATTGTATCATTCTAGATTTTAAATAAAACTGGGAGATCAGTTCCACTAAGTTCAAGAGTGATTAGGCAAAAATCCCTCTTCGTTAAATAATCTTCTTTAATGCCTTTTTCCCTCTGTCTAAGAGTGAAGGGAAACTCTACGCGATACTTATAAATGCTTTTCCTATGAGCAGTATGAATATTAGCTAGCTATCTTTACGACGTCCTCCACCAAAGCATTTTTCCTGAGACAAATAATCTTCGAATGGTTTGTTGTAACATACAAAACCTAGCAGAGGATAAAAACGCATATTGCAGCATTAAATTAGTTTTTGAAGTGGGTAAATATACCCACATGTACTGTGATAGTGTAAGTGATTAGTATATTCCGTTAGTGATGAGAATATCCAGTTCTAAGGCTCGAATTCTGGTAACGAAGGCACAGTTGATTTAACATACTTTCTGGCTCTGAAAAGTTAAACTTTTTACAGTGGCACCAGAGCTAGAAATGTGGTAGAGGATAACTCTTCACTACCTAGATTTCATCGAAAGGGTATTCTTCATCTCTTCAGTCGTCCTTAAAAAATGTAAGGAAATCGCATTATCTCCCCCGTAGTTATCACTGCCAGTTAGTAGGTGGAAGATCCGTGGTCTTTACCGCGACGAGGAAACAGTATCATGCTCCAGAATATCTAAACCTTTGTCTGAAGACTTTAATTCGAGTAGACCAGCAATTTACCATCAGGGAAAGAATTTTTGATTCGAAGTGTGCATCTCGTGTTGTGACGTATTTCACTTGGCTGACAGTCATATTATAATGCCAAGGACAGCTCAGGATTCATCTATTCTGTAATATCCTAGCTAAAATAGAGTTCCTTGGAAGCTAGAATATTGAAGAACTATGTAGCGACTATTCGCTGAGTTCTTGTTGCCCTTTTCATTCCAAGTCCAAAGTAGGGTTAAAATGCTCTTTCATTCTAACTCAAAATATATTTACAGATGGCCCCTCTTTTGAGTACAAGAAGCCTACACTCGGGGCTTAAACCAGAATGGAAAATGTAAAACTAATTAGTGCTAAATAAATTTAAATCAACCGAAGCTGTACGGAATCAAACTCGCCTACTGGGAATTTATTTAATGATCACCGGCGTACACTAGCATGCACGTATTAAGTATGGCAGTAGAATAGCAGACCTAAACTAATAGCAACAACGTGGCCGAAAGGCAGAACACACTCTTCTTCTGAAGTAACTCATACCTCAGCTTAAATACTTATTTCTACCTTGTTTGCATAAATCGTAATAGTGAAAATTCATTTTAGTAGGGAAACATAGGTGAGAAATTAGAAGCTAAAGGAAAAGCTTGTTCCAAAATAAAAATAACGATTAGAAAAGCAGAGTAAAACCCTACTGTCCTTAGCATGGGCCTTTGACACCACATACAGGGTGACACAAAAAACGAGAACTTTTTAACAATACAATAAAACCAAGAGTGATGGAAGAAAAACGTTTTATTTATAGTAATTGAAACCTTAAACTTGCCATTTAAGAAATATTAATAGAATTTATCATATTTTATTTATCATATTTAAATTTCATCCTTTAGATGGTGCCCTTCTGTACAAAAGCATTTTTGAAACCTGCTGTTAAGATTTCTGATTGACCAGTGCAAGATGTTGGCTGAGATTTCGTCCTGAATTCTCTGGTTTAACTCATCCAGAGTTCTTGGTCGAGTTGTGTACTACTGAGTTGTGTTACTCTTGAGATAGCCTCGCAAGAAAAATTCACAAACGAACAAATATGGCGATATAGGGTGCCAGAGAACGTTGCCAAATCTGGAGATCACACGCCTACCGAACAATTCTGACACAGCTTCCACTGATTGCCGTGCAGTGTGTAATCTCGCTCCATCCTGTTGACATCAGGTTTTCCGAAAGTGTGGAAAATTGTTCAATTCAGGTGTAACGAGAGATTGTAACATCTCCACGTAACGATCCGCATTGACAGTTACTGTGATCCCCTGTTCATTTAAAAAAATAGGTTCGATGATCTAATATAATGAAACAGCACGCCATACTGTCACCTTACTAGCGTTTAAAGAGCACTCATGAATTTCATTAGGATTTGTGTGATTTGTGAATAATTAGGATATGTGTCTGTTGTCCGTTCCACTGATCCATGATGACTAAAATGGCGGAATGTTTACTTGCTCAAGGACACTGCGCTGCAGTACTGCCACCTGCTCATGGTTGCCACTTAGCATTTCAAAAATTACCGTTATTCTGTGTCACCCTGTAGTTGCCAATACGGCTTTGGCTAGTTCCGTCCCAATTTTGGGAAAGAATCCCACCACGTGTTGACCTAAGGGTCTGCTATCCCTGTGTCTCTACCACCAGACTATCCGAGAGGATTTTAGGCTCGCCATATGCAGTCTGACCCTTTTATAACGAGCTTTAATGGACCGAAAATTCCAGTAGCTCGTTACATGCGATCTGATAAGGAAAAAAAGTAGATTTTCTCGCAAAATAGTGTAAAAATATATCTTTCAGTTAGCTTTACGGCTCTCTTAAGCTTAATTTTAAGCTTAATTAATTAATTAATTAATGTTAAGCTTAATTTTATATTCATTTAAGTTGAAGCCCAAGTGGAGGCTTTGCTTTACGTTCCGAATTAGGGACTGATTGTATCATATTTATTCTGAGAAATAAAGAGTAGTTAAACCTTCGTAAGTCTTATGTGTCTATTCACACGCTTAAGCGATTATTCGCTTATTAGTGTTTGTGGGGTTCAAGGATTGAATACTGAATAAAATAAGTAAAATACCACAATTGGAAGATGAATTTATGAGACAATTTTAATAGTTTTAAATTCCATTTTGTAAAAATTTTATATTCTCAGGAGTTACTAAGCTAGATCGGCGAATGTCTGTAGAGATTTTTGCTCCATTAAATGTGCTTCCTACCGCTCTTGATATAAAACAAAATCCTAAAGTCATTTTATGATTACATTGCATAAGAGTTTTGGACTTCTATATGTACAAAACAATACCGAGATTAAATACTTTACGCTTGCGTATACATTTGTGCTGCATCAGAAACTGCTGGCGTACTTTTATGTAACCCTGAAGCGAAACATAATTGCAAATGCATGGTTTTCTCTCTGAAATGCATTAGAAATTATATTTATGAAAACAAGAAATCGTCAAGTGCTTTATAAAGCAATAAATTGAAGAGATTCAGCGAAACAAATGTCTTGCTATAAAAGCCTACATTTTCGGAAAATGAAATTCTTTAGGAAAAGAGATTATCCACTTGTTTTCATTTTATTCGCAATGTATAGTTTTTTTAAATGAATTCACCATATCTTTTGTTTGGCTTCCCAGAATTCTTGAAGTCATTTTTAACAAAGAATATAAACTTTAAAGCAAACCCGATTTATCATAAGTGCCATTTTCCAGCCAAGAAAGTGAAACTTGGCGTAAATTATTGTCCCCGCGGCGAAATCTTTAATGTTGGCGATATATATTTTTTATGAGTTTAACATGCCCCTTTCGTTTGTTACCTTAGCAGAAACTGCAATTCTTGCAACTGGCGAACGCAGAACAATAATTTCTTTCGGAGCGTTCCGAGACAGTACATTTCGGAAAATTCTGGAAATAAATTAAAATTCTGTTGGATGCTTCCGAGGCTCGGGGCATGATCATTTATTCAGAGGGAAAGGGAAATTCATACGAGCTGAGCAAACACTATTCGTCTCTTCGCAGCGCACGAGAGAGTGCTGCCAGCGATGTTGAACAAATAATTCTTTGCATTTTGAGCGAAGTCGACGAAAGTTAGCAGTTATGTTTATCAAAATGCTATTCACTTAAAGCGAGTGAGAGCTAAAGCGTAATGGAAAGGACAAGATCATAAAGTAAATATAAGTAAACAAGAGCCAGATTATTGTAGCAATTCTTTGAAAACAGGAAACTAAAAATACTAAACGACGGAATAACACAAAAGTAAAATAAATAAATCAGATTGCTTAAACGTGCATGTAATAGCTCTTTAATGTGAATTATTATTTAAATTTATTAAGTAAGAGTACTGCTTCGTTCTCCATTTAAAAGTAAGTTTCATTTTTAATAAATTACCGCATTTCCTCGCGTATTTTCTTCGGATTTTACTAGTTTTATCTTCCAAAAACACAGATGGAAAAGCTATACGGATAATTATGGTTATACGGAATGATGCGGTTACAGTAAAAATATAAAGGTTATGGTTAGGTTATTCAATTTATGGCAAAGCACACGAGGGCTATCTTCCTAAAGGGAGGAATGCCTTCGTGGAGGACTTTCTAAGGGAAACTGGCTCGTATACACGTTACACATGGGAAAAACCACGAAAACGCCCATGCAGCCAGCCCGTTCGCGGGATTCGAACCTCGGACTGACTTACCAGTGTTCAGCGTCTTTACCGCTAGGCCGCTGGTGGGCCGTAAAAATATAAAAAAATGAAAGTAATTGAACGATAAACTAAAGGTAACCATCATAGTATTATTTCTTTCAAAGACACATACATCCCAATAAGAGTGCGTAGTAATATAACCATTACAATATATAAGAAGATAACTTCATTTCTAGTTCCATGTAACGTAATCTCGCCTATTCTTATTTTTGCCCCTGCTACTCCTCAAGCCTCAAATCATCCATAAATAGCTGGAGAAGGGAATATGCAGCCGACTCGGCGAAGTCGGAGACCGAATGTCAGTAGTGTTTGCTTCGGCTCGATGCTTTAGTTTTCGTATTAGGCCAGCTTAATATTTAACATTTAGAAGGGAAACGTTCGGCGCTACCTTCAGGTAGTTTTTCAGACTTTGTTAATAAGTTGAAAACAAACCCTACGCTGACAAATGCATATTCTTCCATCGCACTGAGGAAGGGAAAAATAACGCGAATATTTAAAAAATTTTTAGAACTTGATACTAAAACGTTAAGATGAAAAATACGCGAGGAAATAGAGTATCGAAACAGCAATAGTTCCTATTTTTGACATAAGAAAGAGGTATTATATTAATCCTAAATTTTCTCAAATTCACAGCCTAACAGTTTCTCAAATTTTTAGAATCTTCATCTAAGAACATGAAGAAGAAAGTTTTCGGCTTAGTTGAGTATGGCAAAATACGGTAGGACTATCTGCCTAACGGAAGGAACGACTTCGTGGAGGGCTTTGTGAGGGAAACCAGCTCGTATACACGTTACACATGAAGAAAACAACAAAGAAAACACCCGTGCAGTCAGCCGGTTCGTGTGAAATCGAACGCAAGTCGGTATTACTAGTGTTTAGAAATTTTTCCTGTCGCTGGCGGGCGAAGAAGAAGAAAGAAGGAAAGAAATTTTACTTTACATAAAAATATTTAATTAAAGTAAAATCTGAAATCTGCATTTATTGGAAAAAAATTTAATTGTACAATTCTTCAATAATTGTACAAATGCATCTATCTTTATTAAAAAGATGTAAATAAAATTTAGTAGAACGTGCACATGCTTGAATTAAGTTTTTACTTTTTGAGCAAACTCGGCGAAAGTTATTTTTACCTTAAATGCTATTCACTTTTTAGTGATAATTAAAATGTGATGGAAGGAAAAATATAAGTAAAGAAAAGAAGAGTCAGATTGAGGAATTTTTTTTTCAATATACTAATTTGTTAAAAGATATGAGTAAATAGTTTATATTTTTTAGATTTTCCCCGAAGTTTCCCAAATCAAAGCAGACGTAGAAGAAGGGGGATTATTTCAGTAATTTAGATTTAAAATAGATAAGTACTAAAGCTAATTGCTGAATTCTTCCTGAAAGTTTGAAAGGGAGGCTTCTAGACAACCACTGACATTGGCGGTCCGGATCAAATAAAATAACGGCCAATCGGGAGATTTTTACCTCCCTCAAACCTATACACATACATAAGAAAATTAATTTTTTGGTCCAAAAATTCGATATTGAATGTTCAGTGAACAAGCATGAATTACGGTTTCCACAACGCATTTTTGCTATTTTTACAATATTGTCACACACGTCACCTAGGATATGTTTTAGATTTATATATAACATTGCTCTAATATAGGTACTTTGAAACAAAATCGGACTTTTTTTAAATGATATGCCAATTTTTTCCATATTTCGATTCTACGACTTAAATTATGCCAAACTGCCAAGTTTTGTAAAAATCGCGCGAGTAGGTTTAAAAAAATTAGCTCTAAAAAATTTAGCTGCTCAGTGTTAATTTGGTATATATTTGTTAATCTCTCTTTTTTTTTATTAAACTTATTTGATTCTTTCTTCCTCTCACATTTCAAAATTTAGGTTCATTCCAAATAAAATTCTTCCATTTTTTATTTTTTTTATTATTTATTTTTAAAATTGTTATTTTAAAATAATTTTTATAAATTTTTCGAAAACAATTTTGAATTATGACAAGCACACCTGCAAAAAATTAGAGATTTTTATTGAAAGTTTTCTAAGATATACTCGAATTTACATATTGGCGAATTTTGAAATTTGGCATATTTGTTATAATCGATAATGACGCCAAAGGTTTAAGCACTGTGTTAAAATTATTTGAAAGTATGAACGATGACTTCTTTTTTCCGCTCGTGTACAATGAAAAAAAGGAAAAGAAAATAGGTTGCTATAAATTAAAAAAAGTTCGCCAAGTAGGTTGTTCTCGGCGCAAACTGAAAGAAAGGCGCCAAGATAAAGTTTTGAATTTCTCCGTAAATTTGGAACCAAATTTTAAAAAATCTAATATTTAGGCATAATATTAATCATACAATTGAAATATGGAAAAAATTGGCGTGTCACTTCAGAAAAAGTCTGGTTTTGTGTCAAAATATGTGTGTTAGAACAATGCTATATATAAATCTAATATATAAATCTAAGTCACGCTTTCGAGACATGAAAGACGGAATTTGAATTTCGTCAATCATTTCTTGAACAGGAGAAATAGAACTGCCCCCCTTTTTTCACGCAGTGTACAACCGGAAGTGGTACTATGCTTAAAGTTCATAACTGTTTTAATAAAAAATCTGACGTGGACACCACATGACTTCATTGTACGGCTTCTTAAATTACACACATTTTTTTGTTGAACTTCATTTAAACTTATTTCTCCGGATTCCATTACAGATATAAGCCTCATTCAATCAATTCAATTCTCACTTCGCGGCAAGTCAAAAATACATAAAAACATAAAAAATTTTCATTAAAAATTGCAAAATACGGAAAAACCTAGAACACTAAATGCATTTAAAAACAGTTTAAGAAAACAATTTTTACAATTAAAATTAGTTTCGAAGTCAAACTAAGCAATTTGGCCAACGGGCAAAAAGATCAATTTTTTGGTACCCAAAACTGAATACTAACTTTCGGTACCACTGATCGAAAAGACACTTAAGTTGGGGCACCATCTGCCTTACTTCTCTATTTTGCTAAGTTCCAAATGTAAACAAATGGCTACCTATTTAGGCCTAGCGCCAATTAACCATTTAATTTATTGATAATTCTACAACTATTGCATGCAGATTAACAAAAGGCATAAAAACCTAACCGGAACATCAGAGCAACATAAATTTTAACTTTTAAAGCCAAAAAGTGTACAATTTATTAACAAATAAGATTTAAAATACTGAGCTCACCGAGGCAGGTAACCAGCTGGGAGTATATATATATATATATATATATATATGTACATATATATGCAAGTTTGGTGCCGCTAATTGCCATAAAGAAGGGGGATGCACAACTAGATGTTATAGCAGTACCATATACAAAATTGTAACATTTTACGATTACTCGTTTTTTAGTTATGCAAGCGTACAGATGTTCTAAAAAAATTTCTTCTGAATTCATTTTAAAATTCGTTCCGAAAAAAGAGTTCTTTACTCTGTTCGTACGTATAGATGTCATGCAAAAAAATTGTGAAAATGGATTCGAGAGCGACCAAAACGGATATTTTCATTGAAATATGATGCCTGAACCTTTTCTAGATTACAATACTTCCTTTACTACGTTGAAGGTAGTAAAAATGTTGTTAAAATATAATATAAAACTTTTCAGTTTAAGTATTTAAGACATTTATATCAATGGAAACAACATATTAGGTTGATGGCTAAAACTGAAAAACCGGAAATGATATTTCACTTCAAAGTCTGAATATATTTTCGTAAAAATTATATTATGAATAATAATATGGGATATATGAGATAATCCAAAACTTCTGAAATATGGTATTTAAAATTTGTATGTGATCGGGAATAAATTCTACGCCTGCAAGCATTAAATTCATTCTCAGAATTATGCTAAATGCAAGAGAATAAGTTCATTTTCAAGACGAGGTCTCATTACGAAGAATTAAATGTATTAGCCTCAATCATCAGTTTTGAGTCTTTTTTATTTATGCTGAATAACTTTCCAAATAAAACGATGCGGGTACTAATCGTTGTCGTTATCTATTATTTTTAAAGAAACGTATAACAAATATAAATAAAAGAGCGACTATAAAAAGAAATGTGTGGCAATACTTAAAACTCTACTGGGAATTCTAAAGATATGCTGCTTTTAAACATTTTGTGATGGTGAAGTCATCCAATTTTGAATCCGAAAGACTATATCACGTGCTATGATCGATGCCATATTTTAAAATAAAAGCATGAGAACATATGTGTATGTAAACATGAGTAGTTATCACTGTTTATTGTATGAGAGAACAGAATAATAAAAAAAGGTATAGTGTTCATAACTGGCTCATAAAGAGTTTTCCACGTATGACTTGCTGGTGTTGAGAAAGTTTCAGTCTTTCAAAGTCACTGGGATAAAGAAATGGAATTAATCTGTAAATTTCGGACGTAAAACTTTATAGTACAAAAAAAAATGCACAATTTAACAACAAATAAGAATAAAGCAAACTGACCTCACCGAGCCGACTAAAAGAGTGAGAATATAAGTATATACACTGCTGGCCACCCAAATTGCGACACCAAGAAAGACAAGACATATCACAAAAAAATTTATTTAGTAGATAACATGTTGACCAAGTATCAAATGATTGAATTTATAGATTTCTGTGAAGTGTGGTTTCTTCTAGAATCAGTAGCCAGAGCAGCCGCCATTATTGGAGATCACCGCTGCCACACGCCTCGGCATTAATTCAAAGAGACTTTGGATGTGTTCCTGGGGTACAGCAGACCAAGCAGCTTGCCAAAGTTGATCTGGTGTGGCAGCTTGGGATGTCATCTGGGTCAATCGTTCAGCAACCATGGACAACATGGTTCCTATCGTTTAAAGATCCGGAAAGCGCGGCTGCCGGGGCAGCCATGGAATCAAGCGAATCACGAGAATCCCGAGGAAAACGCGGACCACGAGTGGTAGCGCTGGTTGCTGTTGATATTTGTCTGTGAGCAAGGCCGGAATCCGGAGCATAACGCAGCTGTTCAGCATCCTCTCTCCACGATGTCTCCAGACTAGAATCCGACCATCGTGGTGTTGCAGACAGAAGCGTGACTCGTCAGTAAAGACAATTTCATTCCATTCTGCCGTCCACATCCTGCTTTCATCTCACCATTGGCGGCGGAGACGTCTGTGGTTCTGCGTCAAGGGTAGACGAAGCAATGTACGTCTTGCGGACAGACCACTCCGCTGTAAACGGCGTCGAATGGTACGCGCAGACACTGGATGATGCGTTATACACTGAAAGTGCTGGTTTGTGATGTGACTGAGCGATGATCCGTCACTGCCAATGTTTCTGTCATCACGTGAAGTGGTGCACTGAGGTGGATGCGATAGAACACGTCAGTCCGTCGTACTCTCCTGCATCCAACGGTCACATATCTACATTACAGTTGTCTAGTTTCGTCCAACACGACTACCGATTTCCCTGAAAGATAATCCACACTCTCGGTAGGCCACTATCCTTCCTCTGTCGAACTCGGATACTTGATCAAGCGATGATCGCTGTTTACTACGAGGCATAATGGATCATTTTTTTTAAAACACCACAAGAACACAATTGCTGAACTTGAAATCGTCGAAAACTCCAAGCCTTAAGTAGCGCTTTGAAGTGGCGCCACAGGCGCGCGTGATGTGAGTCTGCGCTGAAATTCTAATCATTTGCATATCTCCCCTCCGCTAATGCATGTTGTAAATTTCATGTTATTTTCATGCTTCCTTCAGGGTGTTGCATTTACGGTGGCCAGCAGTGTATATATGTATATACTTTTGGTGCGGCCGATTACAACAAAAAATGGAGGTGCGCAACTACATGCTATGGCACTCCTGTGTACAAAAGTTCAAAGTTCTGAGTCTCTTCGCTTTTAACTTACGCGACATACATACATACGTAAGTACTCTGAATCTATTTAAAATACGTTTTGGGGAAAAAGAGGTCTTTATTCTGTCTTCACGTACAGATGTCAAGCATTAAATTGCATTCGGTAGCAGTCAAAAGGCATATTTTGGGTGAAATATGATTCCAATAATACAGTCCATAGCGGTCGTATAATCTTTATTATTTTGATCTACTTTCATGATTTGCATTTTGCGAATTCTTTTGATGTTAGTTTTAAGATATTATGAGACGAATGAGTGAACAGCATGAGCTGCATAATTTAGTTATTTTTTATTTTTATTATTATTTAATTGTTTCTTTAATTATTCCTGACGTTAGGATGGAAAATAGCATTTTGGTTAATATGATTCAGAAAAGCGAGTGGATGGAAATGATAAATAAAAAGAATGTTTGGTGTAGACGAGTAGCTGCAACTGGTGGTATTTAAAAAAATAATTGCGTACTTTCATATTTAGTAAAAAGTAACAGCCGGAAAAAGAACTTCTATAATACATTTTATTTTAATCTTTTGATTTATCTCCTTCCTAACGTCAGGAGGAGATGAAGCAAAACATTTTTCTGATTACTGGAATTTTTCGTGACTACTTCGTATAAGGAATTAAAAATGAATTGGTTGTTTCCAAGATGCCTTCTTTATAAGGAGTTACCGCATTTCCCCGGGCGTCCTCTCTTGATGTAAATATTTAGCATGTCAAGTTTGAAAACTAAAGACCCATAGTACGAAACTCCTAGTGATTACCATAGTACAGTAATTAGGCTATCGAAAAAATAAGCGTAAAAATATACTATGCTTTTTCTGGGATTCGAACCACAGATCATCCATCTATTAACCTATGGATAATCTAACCACTTACGCTCCGGCAGGTGGCACCGAGGAATGTGATAATTTTGTAATTCGATGTAGTATGATTGCTCACTTTATTTGACTCATTTCTTAACTGAAACCGTAAGATAGATATAACAATAAGCCATTCTCCATCTATTAACCTATGGATAATCTAACCACTTACGCTCCGGCAGGTGGCACCGAGGAATGTGATAATTTTGTAATTCGATGTAGTATGATTGCTCACTTTATTTGACTCATTTCTTAACTGAAACCGTAAGATAGATATAACAATAAGCCATTCAATAGACACTTAGCTAGGCATTGCTTTTGTAACACCATGTATATATTAATTATAACAATATTTATTCTTTTCTAAGGGCACGGAGGAAAGTTTTCCTTTTCCAGAAGGAAATAAATTTCCAGGAACAGTGTTCTATATATTTGTATAACCTCAAGAGGGCGTGGGTATAATAATTTTCCATTAGACAGTATTCTAACTCATTTTCAGCAAGTCAGTTCATCAACTCTTTAAGCGAGCGGGGAAGTAAGATTGATTCTAGGAGTTCAAAAGGCTTCTCAACATAAAGGCGGGAATCCAATAAATATATGCTTGGGATAATATTAGGGGAAACATCTGGGTGGGATTTTACTATCGATTGCTCTTAATGACAGTCATTTTAAATCTCTGTTCCACAAACACATACATGAATAGGAAGATGTATTTTGGCGAGTAGCCGTACTTTGGGGCAGGAAAACAAATTTGAACAATTCTTTTTCTTTGTAAGAAATAAAAAGCAAAACTTCACAAATTGAAACATTCTAACAAAATAAAGAATCAATGTTTTGTACTAGTTCAAAAATATGCTGTTTTCGTGGATATTATAATTTAAAAGTAATATTACTGCGAACTGTATTTCTTGATTTTTAGGGTGCTTTTGTAATAATTTTCGTAATTATATACCATACACAGCACTATTTTTTTATTTGATAAAGATAAACCTTGTATAAGTGAATACGATATATATACAGATGGTTCTGGCTTTGAGGAAGATGTTGCAGCAGCTTTTGTCGTTTATTATTATGGGATAGATATAGGAAATAAGCAATTTGTGTTAAATAACTATAACTCGATTTATCAGGCCGAGAGTGCGGCGGTTCATGAAGCCCTACTTTGGGTAAAGGTTAATGTGCGAGATCATGCTCATGTAAACATATACACAGACTGTCTTTCACTGTTGCAAGCGCTCTCCCGGCCAGATAGCGATAATTTATTTTACTGGGAATTCCGGACTTGGTTTCTCTTAATACTCATAAAATTTTCGTTTGTTTGTGGATTATTCCGGCTATACTTTTGTCTTGGGGAACCGGTTGGGTCGTTGGATGTCTTCGTTTGTGGTTTGGATTGAGATATCTCTTGATACCATAGGGCCACAATGTGGCTAGGCGGGTGAGATGTACTCTTAATCGTACCATACACAGCACGTGTGGCGGCCTATCAGGCCTTACTTTGGGTAAGGGATAACGTGCGTAACTATGCTCAGGTAAATATATACACAGACTGTCTTTCTCTGCTGTACGCTCTCTCCCAGCCAGATAGTGATAATTTATTTATTGTTAATTTGAAGTTATGTATATCTGAAATTTCATATCGTGTGGCATTGGGCCTGCATTGGGTGAAAGCTCATACAGGCCAACAGGGTAATGAGAAGGCTGACAGTTTGGCCAAAGAAGCCGTATCTAAAGCTGGCCTTGCTAGTATTGAATTACCTGGTTCACGGAGACGTGCAGTTATTGTTATGAATAAATATTATATAGATGAATGGAAAGATAAATGGTAACAATCTGACAAAAGAAAAATTTTATATACATGATAAAAATAGATTATAAGAGAAAATTCTATAATAATATCGATTGTAACCAGATATTAACTGGCCACGGTAGATTTACCGAATATCTAAGTAGGTTTAAATTGCAAGCTAACGAATTGTGCTTAAACTGTAATGTTCTGGGTGATTCTAGACATTTTGTGTTGGAATGTCAGCTGACTGAGTTTATTAGAAGGGAATGTAAGATTAATACTGCAAATATTAGTGAAGTTAAGTTCTGTAAATTTGAAAAATTCGCAGGGGCTATGATATATTCATGACAGTATATTAATGAAAATCGAGCTATTGTAGGTGTGAATGTTCAGTATGTGCTGTTATGTGTTTGTTTTATCAATATAACCTTTCCGTTTTATAATATTGATTGATTGATAATTTGATTGTATTAACTATTTTTTAGTTAGTTATATTGATTTCTTCTTTCTTTCCTTGTGTGCTGTCCTGTGAGATTATGATTAGCTGCAACTTATTTAGACTTGTATTAAGATTATTAGTCCAAAGGGGCTTTGTCCCTGAAGGACTATTGTTTTCGTTTTGCAATTTTGCGTCGGAAACATTAAAAGTCTTTATCACTTTTCAAACTGTTGCCACCAAATATTGCAGCCCTGTATTATATTTAAAGAAATTAAATAATGAAGAATGGGCATAAATGTATGTATGTTTCTCGCATGGTGATAAAACGACGGTACCTAAAGCCATCGAATTTTGAATGCCGCCGTCCTGCTGCGAATATAGGCATCTGGAAGCCCAAATTTGAAATTTGGAATTTGTTTTATTAACGATTTCATATTTTGTAAAACTTTAACGAATTTTTGATTAACAAACTCGAGGATTTCAAAGAGAGCAATGGTAACGTTGTACAGAAAAAAACATTTTTATCTGCAGCGCGTGAGACTGTGTGTAGGAAATTCTAAAGATAGGCTCAGTTTAAAATTATTTTGCGATATTGTTCTTCAACTGAATTTTATGGTTTAAATGCGAAGAACATGATATTCAATAAATAAAAGTAACATACAAAATGTTTAAAAAACGCCCCTTTGGACGTAATTTAAAATCTGAAACCTTTCAGATTTTTTATTATGTTTTTTTTTATTTAGTTCTTTTTACTAACTTTTTGGCTACTCTGAATTCCGGGCTTGGTTTCCCTGAATACCCTTGAAATTTTCTTTTAATTAAATATGTTTTTCTGTTGGCTGTTTGGTATTCCGGGTACATTTTTGTTTGGGGGGACCGGTTGGGTCGTTGGGTATCTTCGTTTGGGGTTTGATTGGAGACATCTTTTTATACCAGAGGGCCACTCTGTGGCTAGACGGGTGAGATGTGCTCATTAACGTACCATACACAACACTTGTCTTGACCCACCCTGTATTTTTGCAACTCTTGATCTTAGATATATACTTCCAATTGTAAATATGTTTTAAATGACGCAAAATTTCGTATTTTGGTGTTCTCAAATTTGAAGAAATCCCTTTTGTAAAAGACAATTTATATGTTCCTGTGGACTTCCAAAACTCCAAGATGAATCAAAAATGAATGTATTAATATTCTCATGAAAATTTGTTGCTTTAGAATAATAATCTGGTAACCGTAAAAAATTCATTAAAGTACATATACTTTTCCCTTTTATGCAAATCATATTACGAGTTGGCTACGTGCCAATACTGAAGCCTACCATTATTTTCTAGAGCACGAATTCTATAAGACTACAAAGTCTTGTGTTCTTTGGTAGCATCACTGTACGATACATCTAAAGACCGTAAGTGTATTATCCCTATGTCTTGTAAAGTATCGCAGAAACTAGCAAAGTGTGCAAAAGATACTTTTATTTAACTCAATTAAAGTTTTAACAGAGGGCACCATCCGTGCTTACAGAAGCCAACACTTATGGTTTACATCAAAGATAATGAATTTGACTTAACTAAGTAACTGCAAGTTAGCCCAGTGGCTAACCAAAAAGAGTAACACGCAAATTGGCTCTGGCCTAAAGTGAGCTTGGCCAGCCTAATGGCGAGAATAATGGACCGCCGCAGAGCACTAATCTCAGAAAAATCAAACTAGCATGTCAAACATGTCATTTCAGAAAAAGTCCGATTTTGTGTCAAAATACCTATGTTAGAATAATGCTATACATAAATCTAATACATATCCTAAGTCGCGCTCTCGAGACATGAAAAACGCAATTTGAATTTCGTCAATCGGCCTAGTAGAACGGGAGAAATAGAACTGTCCCATTTTTTTTTGGCGCCGTGTACATAATAGTGAAAAGAAGCCGTTTTTTGCTTAGTCGAGTATTAACAACTTAACGTGAATCGCCAAACAAACAGAAAGTTGTTTACGATAAACAATGATGATGAAATCCGATTCATAGCAGATTATGAAGAACAACAAAGAAGGGAGGGGTATTGCCAGATTCAGTTTCGAAAGTAAACTGGATAGGTGAATCAATCGAATTTATGAGACTTCACTAAATCTGTGCCATACACACGGTTGCTGTTTTGACTTATTTTATTCTTTGAAACAGTTTAGAGATTTAAAAATACCTTTATCACAATAATTTTGTCTTGTTTCGTTTCATAATATATCATTCTTCATTTAGATTGCGATATGGAGCTCATTAAAATATTTCTAAGCTATGCTAGCAGCATTATTTCTTCTTAGTGTACTGAAATTTATTATAAATATCAGTCAATGATTATTTTCTTTCGGGGCACTCTTTATATTCATAAATTATGAGTGTCGTCAATATAATTACTGAAAGAATTTGCCATGGGCTCATTTGTTTCAGGCTCATTGGAACTGACATAAGCAAGAATTATTTTGAATCAAAAAATCATTTTCTGTTTAATATTTACTTCGTGGGGACTTATTTAGTTTGTTAGTTTAGTTTATTAGTTATTTAGTTTGATTAACGGTTAATTTTTCAGTAAAGTAACTTTTCTTTCGATCACGTTTTCGCCCACATTTTCCTGCCAGAATGCTAATTAGCTAGCGCGCATATATTCAAATTTAGGTAGAAAGAAGTGCTATTGGAAGGGGATTTTAGCGCGTGTTATGCCTGCTAGAAGACCACTTTGTTGCTTTGAATTACTAGCGATTTGATTCAGTGGCGTTGAGTGTTTGTAACCATTAGTCTTGTTCCGCCAGCTTCAATGATTCAGAGCCTTCCTGTGCTTTAAATTATCTTGTGAGCCGTTAGACTAATTTAATTACATTTCATTTTAAGTCAACCTTACTTGTTTGTGCTAAGCCAGAAATGCTAGCTTTATGTATGCCCAAGTGGGGCCATCTGTTGAACTATACTTGATTGAATAAAGGGTTCTTTACACCCTTCGTCTGACTTTTCAGCTGTACTAAGACCTGGGGATAATTCCTCTTTCAATCTTTTAAAGCTCGTTAGTTTATACTACCTAAGATAACACGTGGGGTTCCAACCTTTTATTTCACAGTTAAATGTAGGGAACTTCTTACACCGATAAGCGAATAATCGCTTGAGTGTGTGAATAGAGACGCAAGACTCAAGAAGGGTTAATTACCCTTTATTTCTCAAAATAAGAATTAACACAGTCGGCCCCTATCTCAGAGCGTACAGCACAGCCTCCACAAGGGCTTGAACTCAAAGTAATAAGAATTAAAGCTTAACTAATGCTTAACTAAAAGGATATAGCCGAAGCTATTAAGATTCTAAGTAGCCGTAGCTAGCCCCTAAATCTCAATTACGTAGGCGAAGCTATGAAGGGCTTAAAGTACGGCCGAGCGTAGTAATAACTTAGAGGGAGACGTAGTCCAAAGACAAACGCGCGCTAGTCAGAAATACTGGCTCTTTAACGAAGTCAGTGAAACATCGACTTAAATACTACTCTTACTCATTTGCATTAAACGTGATTTTGAAAACACATTGTGGTAGGAAATTGTAAGCTGAAAATAGAAAGGATAGGAAAGTGACATTAACTAAAGATAGCTGTTAAAAACTTAGGATAAACCTTACATACAAGACTCTATACTTTAAGTGTATATGTAGACCCTCTTTAATTGCAACTAACGAATTAACGAATTCAAACTACGAATTGCAACTAACGAATTCAAATCCATCGATATTATTACTGATCTTGAATCGTTAATTAGCTTTTTTTTGCGATATTTAATTACATTTGAAATATTAAATTACCCTCAGTTTCGTTTTCATATTACAATGCATTCTGTAACACTACATTATTTTAGTTTTATTTCCCGCATACACATATACCTTCTGCTAATATCGTTAATGTTATGTCTTTAAAAGTTATTGTTCATATTCCATTTCACCATTTGCCTTAACATATCATTAATGCTACATCTTGTATTCCTTCTGTCCAACGGAAGATTATGGATTTGAAAATGTATCAAGATTCAAAGTTAAATATGATATTTATGACTTCCTTTTGCATGTAAATTTTAAACTAAATCAAAAACTTCCCAAAATCTGTAATTGTCTCAAAAGAGGAAGTTTCCTTTGAAAGGATTATCACACGCAGACGTCTAAATTTTCGACGGGCTACGAAATGCCTAGTTATCCACGGAGTTGAGAAGGCATACAGGTGATTATTAAATGGCGAACTTGAAATGCGGTCGTCAAGGGATATCACATCGTAATAAAGCGCGTTCGCTGATCACGGTTTCTGGATTGATTTAACGCGAATCATTAATGCAACAATCTGTACCGCTTCTCGAGCAGCTTGGAATTAAGAATGATCTAGAGGAAGCTATAGCATATTCTCTGCAGTTTAATTAAGAATACATTGCAAATACCAACTGGATACGAACACATTCCATGTGCTAAAATGATAAATTGGTGGTGAATATTTTAAACAGGGACGGGAATCACTATCTGTGAAGCATAATTTACTATTCTAACAACGTAAATAAATAAACATACCCGACGCGGCAGTGAAACAAGTGAATTTTTCAAATAGTAAACGTTGCCATTAATGAGGTATTCCATAGCAATGTATTGCCATTATCAAAGTTTGGTTCATTAATATGCCTGGATGTTGATGTCACAAATGAATTTAGGCAAAATGTCGAGTTTCCGCGCATTTCCGTTCAATTTATACCCCAGAGACAAGAACACGTATTTCCGAGGGCCAAGGACAAAATGAACAACTGGATTGAATACTTGTTAAAACTTCAATGACATTACATATTTTACAGAATAAATAATTATGTGTTTTGCTAACTGCTTCTTTCATGCCCACAGTTTTATCAAGTTAAACTGGTTAATTTTATTGATGTTTAAAATTCAGCCTCTTTGATTTGTATAGCGGTGCAAATGTATTCTGCGAATTTGCAGATACCTTTGTGCGCCATAAACTCGAAATACATGGCTAGTCGAAATTCCCCTCGACTGGTTTGAAGGTAGGGGAGAAGTTTAGAAGACCCTTCGACCCATCTCCTGTGAAGTGTTCCCGAAAAAATGGAACAGAACTTCTTGCAGGTGTAAAATCAATCACCATCGTGGTGCTTCTTGGGCAACGTTCTCGGACCAAAGACCAAGGCGTTTTGTTGCGGAGTTACCTCCATATCTTCATTAATGAAAACTGAATTGAATAAGCGAGAGCAATTGATAAAGAAATTGAAAAGAAAAGCCGATGGGCTGAGTAACGTAGATCGAAAAATAGTCCCATTCATGGACGAAGATGATAACTACTTACGGTTATCCAGAATGGGTATAGCGATTAGCCCCCCACGGCGACACACGCACAGTAGTCAAAAGAAGTTAAGAGTTACGTTCTCGGTGATGAGATGACTGAATGACCAATGGGTACTGATCATCAAGCGACGAATGCATAAAATTTCAAGTGTCTGACCGTTTGAAAACAACTTGAAGATCTTTAAAATTCAATTCTCAATCCGTATTTCTCACATAGAAAATGTCTATGGATTTTGTGAAAAGCTGACAAGTATCCCTCTTTGTCAATGAACAAAGGTATTATGCGAAATTTGACAGGAAATAAATCCCTTTAATAGGTGTAAAATTAATGCATAATAAAAAGGAAATAGCAGTTGTAGTCCATCTGTTTAGCTCGTAAGGTTTATCCTAAGTTTATAACAGTTACTTTAAGTTTGTCCCAGTTTTCTGTCTCTCCTAATTTCAACTTACGATTTCCTACCAGAATGCATTTTCAGAAACTCTTTTAATGCAAATGAGTAAGAGTAGTATTTAAGTCGATGTTTCACTGACTTCTTTAGAGAGCCAGAGTTTCTGACCAGCGCGCGTTTGCCTTTGGCTACGTCTCTCTCTAAGCTATTACTACGCTCGGCCGTACTTCAGGCCCTCGATAGCTTCGCTTACTTAATTCAGATTTAGGGGTCAACTATTTAGAATCCTGATAGTTTCGTCTATATCGTTTTAGTTAAACTTTAATTCTTGTTACCTTGAGTTCAAGCTCGAGTGGAAGCTTTGCTGTACGCTCTGACATAGGAGTAGACTGTGTTAATTCTTATTTTGAGAAATAAAGGGCAATTAACCCTTCTTGACTCTTACGTCTCTGTTCACACACTCGAGCGATTATTCGCTTATCGGTGTAAGAGGTTCCCGACATTTAACTGTTAAATAAAAGGGTGGAACCCCACAAGCTAACAAAGAGTATACGTTTGAAAAGGAATAGGACCAGCATCAAAATATTAATTTATAATTTTTATTACTCATAACATTATTTATTTATAATTTAATGGTATTAATTCCTAAGTGCTAAACTGTGATATTTCTGCAATGATTCAGGGAAATTTAATTCGACCACTGGAGATGAGATTTTGCATAATTTTTAAAAAATTTCAATTTCACCAAACGGAAAATTGTTTAAGAGGTCACGATGAGTCGTCATGGACGATTACTAATTTTCCTTTTTCTGATATAAGATTTGTGCTCTTTAATGAGAAGTATTTACAAATATCTAATTAGTTGATAAATGTTAACCTCCAAAGACAATGAATGCTGTAAATCTGTAAGATATTAAATTCCATATAGCGGTCTTTAAAAAATAAATAAGCTCAGACTGTAGAAAATCCGGATAGTTAAACATTGAGGCAGAATACTAAGAGCAAAATTCCTACGGCTATTCCAAAAACCAGTTGTTGTTGTTTTCGACACGTATTTCATCGAAGAATAGTTGTCAGAGCTTCAAAGAGAGGTTGAACTTCTATTTTTCACCTCAGTTTTTAGAGAAAACACGCTGGGGGTGGTCAGGGCATTCCCACCCTCCTTCTCTACCAGCAAACCCCACGAGAGGACTTATGGTCGCTATAGATTTAGAGTGCCCCTATGTCGCAAAGATACTATACACTTACAAATATCCATGCTTTTCCGAAATTTGAATACGGGTTCTTCGGTATGACAGTCAGAGTCGTTAACTACTAACTCTCTGGTCGTTAAATCTCCTGGTCGGCTCTATATATGAAAACGGACACGAATTTTGCATATTTGTAAATAATTTTAATGAAATTATGTGTGAAACTGATGTAAAAAGGAAGTATCGTAATCCCGAAAAATTTCGGGTATCATATTTCAATGAAAATATCCATTTTGACCGCTATCGAATGAAATTTAACGATGTTTTTGAGTGACATCCGTACGTAAGGACAGAATAAAAGACACTTCCCCCCCGAAAAAATTATCAAACTGATTTAAAATGGATTCTGAAGAGATTTTTTTGTGGCGTCTGTATGTACGTACATACTCGAATAACTCAAAAACGAGTAGCTTCAGGCCGTTGAAATTTTGTATATAGGACTGCTATAACATGTAGATGTGCACTTCCCATTTTGGTTGCAGTCGACCTCACCAAAAGTATATAAATATATGTGTATATATATATCCACTCTGTTACTCGACTCAGTGAGCTGAGTTTTTTTTATTCTTATATGTTGGAAAATTGTGCATTTTTTGCTTTAAAATGATTGAATTATGTTATTCTTATCTTCAGGTTAATGTTTTTATGCCGTTAGTAAACCTGGATGCAAGATTTGTAGAATTATCAACAATTTAAAAGTTGTCTGAGTGAGGCTAACCCTAATCAGTTTTCCCATCGCAGCCATATTTGTTTACATTTGAAACTTACAAGAATATTGCATTTGTTGCCAATCTAGAGAAACTAAACTTCGGAACAACAAAGATAACGCCTTCTTTTATTATTGCAAATTAAATCATGCTTAGTCCATTTTGGAAATATTCGAGGAAATAAGTGTTTTAAATTTACTTCGAAATTTTTTAATAAATATATTTTGAGTTTTTAATGCATTTTTGCTTTGTTGCGAAGTGAGAACTGAATTAATTGAGTGAAGATAACTGAATCGTCTGTGAAAAACTGTTTCTTTTTTGTTTTGTTTGTTTATTTAATTCCTTTTGTACAGCGTTTTAGATTTAATCGCTATGTTAATTAAATATAGAGAATTTTAAAGAGGGCATTTATTCGGTTGTGGTTTATGCGCTGTCGACTTAATTCAGTCCAACAAATTTAAATGAAATGCAAAATGCGTATAATTTAATATTCCGTGGAAGGAAGTCGTGTGGTGTACACATCAGGTTTTTTATATAATGTAAGATGAAATCTATGATCAAAAAAAAAAAAAAAAAAAAAAAAAAAAAAAAAAAAAAAAAAAAAAAAAAAAAAAAAAGATTCCGGGATCAAGTCTATTTAAGTTTCAGTAAATGGCTGTCCTGCTAAATTGGCGTCATATCGGCAAGCCGGTGATGGTTTTGGCGACTGATTTATGTCGCCAAGTTTGGCGAGATGTTGCCAAAAATCGCCAGACCTGAAGACCATTTGGCAACATTTTGTTCCAGTTCGTGCATAACTATAATTGGTATTGTAATTGAATAATTTTTATTGATTCTATATGCAACTGGAAGCGTATCCGGCCTTCATAAGCCTTCCAATAATTTCGAGAAATGGAAAGTACTAGAGATTTCTATGAGGCCAGAGGAACTGCATAAGCCCGGAGAGAGCATCAGTTCTCACTTGTTTAATTCATCGTGAGTTTGGAGTACTGAGATATCTTCGTGCGAGCTTCGCTCTTTAGATGACTTTGCGTGTGTTTAACGTTCTTAGTAGTTTGAAACATAACTACTGATTGTAATCTGTATATGTAAAGAGCTGTATAAGTATTTTGGGGAAAGTTCCAGAATTGTGAAGTGTTTCTGTTGGTAAAATAAATTTCATCTCTTTGTACATTCAGTGAATTATGAACCTGTATGCAGGCAACCGTACTAAAGTTTTAACTTTCTCCGTATTAAAACGCGCTCCATTTTAATAAACCATGTTTTTTCCAGGGGTCGAAATCAACTAGCGGTTGCAAGATGTAAACGCCGCACATCAGTGAAGGAAAAAGGAAAGCTATGAAAGTTTTATATTTCACTTTAAAGGTGTGCCTTTTATTTTCACAAAAATGACACAGCACTTACAAGGAGCATTCCCTACTCGTCATCACCGATTTCGCTCAAATTTATAGGGCATGTAGGGCTTGGCTAGAAATTAAAGTACCCGAATTGGGAACTCCAGATGGCCAAGCGTTTAGAAAATAAAAATTTTGACGCTGCTCTCGCACCGCATAAGCCAATTACGTTAGGGCGTTTACCAAGCAGCGGTTGGTGCGGTGGTAAGAGCTCGGGGCAGTAATGTGATGATCGTGGTTTCGACTCCCCGTGTGGAGACTTTCTTTTTCTCAATTTTTATATTATTCTTTTTCCAATTAAACAAAGAGGTGAATATTTTATTTTATATACTTATTTATGCTCAAAAGGCATAGATAGAAAAGGTAAAAATTTCGGACTTCTCAACAAGGGATTGTCATTAAAGAGCATACGAGAAGACTTTGTACATGAAAATTCAAAGCTTTATTTGTCGACATTCGACGATTACATGTGTCGGGAGGATATTTATCGTAGAAACAGCGGAAACAATAATCATTTCTGCATCTAGTACACATTTCATTTCATTTCAATTAGTTCAATATTAGCATCGACTTCTTGGAGTCTTTACTAATCTATTAACCTTAGGCTGATTGCCGAAAAGAGATGATGCTCTGTGCATCAACACCCTAATCGGGTGAAACAGGAAGAATTTTATGAATTAGATGATATTATGGCAATTATAATGGCTATTTTGGGCAGTGTTTCTGCGTGACATCTGTACTTAAGGACAGAAAAATGGACTCTTTTTCCAAAACGGGCTGCAAAAAGGATTTAAAATAGATTCAGAAGAGATTGTTTCGTGGCCTCTGTGCGTACGCACGCACGTATGTATGTATCTCGCATAACTCAAAAACAAGTAGTCTCAGAACTTTGAAATTTTGTAATCTTCTATAATATGTAACTGTGCACCTCGCTTTTTGGTTGTAATCGGCTGCACCAAAGACATATATATATATTCCCACTCTGTTACTCGGCTCCGTGAAATGAGTATTTTTATTTTTATATGTTGGTAAATTGTACAGTTTTTTGCTTTAAAAATTATTGAATTATGTTGTTCATATTTTCCGGTTAAACGTTTCGTGCCTTTAGTTAATCTGCATGCAATAGTTATAGAGTTATTAACAATTTAAAAGTTGTTTAAGTGCGGCTAAGCCTAATTCTTTTACCATAGCAGCCATATTTGTTTACATTTGAAACTTATCGGAATATCGAATTAAGTCAGTGTCTGCACCTTCAGTGTCTTTTTGCCGAATGGGACCAAAAATAAACTTTCAGTTTTGTGCACCAAAACCTGCCTTCTTGCCCGCTGATCGAATAGCTTGGTTTTGTGTAGAAACTCTAATTTTAATTCCAGAAATTGTTTTTAATTGTTTCAACTGCAACTGATAATTTATATTTTTCTATATTTTAAAATTTTAGTAAAGATATTTCGAGGTTGTATGTAGTTGTTGGAGCTTTAATTA
>KK118143.1:0-28620 GCA_000611955.2 Stegodyphus mimosarum | reverse complement strand
ATTGATTTTACAACAATTTAACTTCAATACTGATAGATACTTAAATGAAAATATAATAATTTCACAGATAATTTTCTTGGGTTTATTCAGACACCAAACACGACCACCATAGTAAGAAATAATAAAAACTTCAGTTAAATATAATAATCAAGTATGAAAATTTTATATATTCTCCACAACACCAAAACGACCACCATAGTCAGAAAATATGGATCCCAAAATTTAGCAGAAAAGGGGGCATAAAATAAAAACTTAAATTAACTTTAAACACCAACTTGTGTAACAAACTTTAAAAGGAAAAGATTGACCTTAAGGATCAACTTATCAAGAGATTAACATTAACAACCAAAGTTAAGAAAAATAAATTAACTAAACAGAATTTAAATAATTAACCACCAAAAGTAAGGAAGAAAAATTTAATTACACAAGCAACTTAAAATCAGCGTTAACCAAAACTGTCAAGAGAACAAATTAAATGACTACAATTACTTTTAAACAAACCAAAGAACTTAAGCTCAACTACAAAAATTAAAACAAATTAAACTTTAAGTCTGAAGCAAAATAAGTTAAACATTACCAATAAAACAATTTAAATCACAACTGAAATAAGTGATACATAACATAGTTTTACTTTGCCGCGAAGTGAGAGCTGAATTAATTGAATGAGAAATCTATCTCTAATGAAACTCCAGGAAATAAGATTAAATGAAATGCAGCAAAAATGGATATAATTTAATATTCCGTACAAGGAAGTCATGTAGTACACTCATTTAATTTTTTAAATATGTATCTATGATTGTAAAGCTTGCACAATCAGTATACACCCCATTAATTAACTTATAAGGTATTTCTCATGCTTTCTTAACATGCCTGTGTAGTGTAATGGTGAGCACGCTCGGCGCGTATTCGAGAGGTTCATATTTCGAGTCCCGGCCAGGGTATTGCTCACTTTTTCACACCTTCTGCTTCGAAATAACCTAATGCCTCTGCAGTGGCACCCGCACTAAAAAAGATGGTGGATCATGGTTCTCCACCGTCAGGATTTGGCAACTGGGGCCCCTAATCTCAAAAGGGTTAGTATATAAGGAGTAGTATTAAAACGTGTAGTATATAAGGTATTTCTCCCGCCGTCTTATCATGCTTTCGTGGTGTAATGGTGAGAACGCTCGGCCGGTATTTGAGAGGTCCATGGTTAGAGGCCCGGCGAGGGCATTGCTCATTTTTCATGTCTCTTGCTTCGAAATAACCTAGTGTCTCTACAAATATTTGCTGAATAACAAGTTTTCCGATTGCAAAAATTAGCGTATCTAATTAGTATCATGCAATAAATAAAATTATAGCACCATTTTCAAGTTTCAGTCCATTGAATGAATTAAAGCTACTAAAGTAACAACGAACTACAAGTCAGTCGAGAGGGAATTAATTAATTAATAATTATTTGGAAAGCAAATTTGATACGAGGATGTTCCAAGAGATAAACAACAGTATTTGTAATCTGCTGCGACAACTTTAACAAGAATGATTATTGGAAAACGTCAAATTCTCTTCAGTCGAACAAGAACTGTAGTAGAATTAGGAAGGTACTCTTGTGAAAATATTTTCCTCGTTCGAGTACCAGATGGTAAACGCAAGGGTTATAATTATTGTAAAGGTGACTGAAATACAAAGCATTATGCCAGTCTGTTCCTACAATGGATAATTTCATTTAAGCATTTTTACAGATATGTATGTAGTTCGGAAACTTTATCATTCATTACATCTGGATTATTTTCTGGATCGATGTATTTTCTCTTCTCGATGTACCCTGATTTCTCAACTTAACTTATACATGTTTTAATAAAGCAAATTAAGATCTTACTAAGCCTAAATCCTTCAGTCGAAGGTATAAAATTATTCAATAGAAGGCATTTTACGTCAACGATGATAAATGTTTCACATCCAGAAAACTGTTAAAATGTACCAAAATAATAATAATAATAAAATCTGAAAGCTTTCCGATTTTACATTACCCCCAAAGGGGCGTTTCCTTAACGTTTTGTGTATTACCTTTATTTATTAAATATCGTGTTCTTTGCACTTAAACCATACAATTCAACTCAACGGCAATATCACAAAATAATTTTAAAATGAGCATATCTTCAGAATTTCCGATACACAGTCTCGCGCGCTGGAGATAAAATTTTGTTTTTCCGTACAGTGTTGCTATTCCTCGCTTTGAAATCTTTGAGTTTGTTAATCAAAAATTCGTTAAAGATTAATATATAAGAAAATATGAAATATTTTCCTTATAATTTTATAAGAAAATATGAAATCGATAATAAAACAAATTCCGGCTTCGAGATGCCCATATTTGTTGGAGGATTACGTTATTTAAAACTGGATGGCTCTAGGTACCGTTGTTTTATCACAATGCGAGAAAGATACATACATTTATGCAGATTCTTCATTATTTAATTTCTTTAAAGGTAATACAGGGCTGTAATATTTGGTGGCAAGAGTTTGAAAATTGAATCAACGCAGAAAGTGATTTGACGCAAAATGCCAAAACGAAATTAATAGCCCTTCTGGGCTAACGCCCTTTGAGGTAAAAAGAAAGCGCAACATATTTTCTCTTTTTAAATCAGTGGTCGTTAGTTGTGCGATGACCCCGAGAGTTTCCCACCCCTCTTTCCTTACCACTAACCTCTCGAGAGGACTTTCGGCTCGCAACATATTTACAAAGCCTCCATGCAGCACAGATACTATACATTTACAAACATCTATGCTTTCACTAAGATTTGAATCCGGCTCTCCAGTACGGCAGAGAGCGTCGCTATCCGTTATCTCGGTTGGCCGCTCATTAGCGTCTTCAGTTGAAGATACATATTCGAATTTATATGTCCATAAAAGTCACTGCATAACCTTTCGCAGCTAGTTTTTGAGTTTAAATATTCTTTTAAGTGCTGTCGTCTGTAACTGACTTCTCTTTGAAGAACAAATGCTCATCATTAGAAAAATACTTAACGCTAAAGCTACTTCATTTAGCTGCTAAAACGGTTCACAAGACATATAATCAATTTCACTTAAAAATTTCAATTCCCGGACATAACCCCGGGAGCAGTTGAAAGTCCGGGATTTTGGTAACCTATCTGTTGCCTAACATATTTAAAAAAATAACAGCAGATTCCTTAAATTTGATTATTAAAATACGCGTCTGACAGCTGTTGGAGTTTTTTACTAGTTTAAGTTTTTAAGTTTTAAACTTCAATAACACATGAAAGTCAAAAATAGAACAACAACTCTAAATCACATGACTATAACAAATACTGCATTGGGTGTAAAAATAGTGTGACAGACATGATAAAACAACATTTAGACTGTAAAACCTGTGTGTTCAAATAAAACAGTAATTAGTACCAGATAATACTCCAACAGAAAGAATTAACATTGTGTTGTGTTTAAATTTAATATAATATAGTTGTAGAGACATTAGGTTAATTACAAGCAGGAGAGATGAAAAATATGCACTGCCTTCGCCGGGAATCGAACCACGGACCTCTGAAATACCGGCTCAGTGTGCTGACCACTACACCACGAAGGCACGCTAAGAATGTGGGAGATATACCTTATATACTCCCCTTTTTAAAGGGCGACTAGGGTTTTAGGGGACCTAGTCGCCAAATACTGGGTGTGGAGAGTCATCATCCACAACCCTTTTAGTTCGGGCGTCAGTGTAGAGACATTAGGTTAATTACAAGCAGGAGAGATGAAAAATATGCACTGCCTTCGCCGGGAATCGAACCACGGACCTTATTTCATAATTATGCGTTGTGGAAAATAGTAGTAACCCGTTCAAGTTTTAATTAAATCTATTGGGTCCAGTGTTCTAAGTTATAAGTGAAAACATTACGAGTAAAGTTAAATTAAATATATGATTTATTGAGGTAAACAGATTTAGTACAAAATATACATTTGGTGGTGGAGGTGTTGTTCAAAATAAAAATAAAATTTTTCATACCGTTATTCAACAAGAAGCCAAAAATTACTTAACAGCGTACATGAAGATACATGCTGCCACTTAACAGGGGGCATGGAAGACAATTTCAGCCATATTGAATCTAGAAAGGAAAGAGAACGTAAGTTAGTAAAGCTGAGCAGGTAATGGTAGCCTGAGAGCCTTCCGCCCCTTCTATCTGGGTTTTGTCCTCACTGCGTCGCCCTCCATAGGTGGTTTTCTTTCCTCCATTACTTCAGACATCTATTCACTGTTCACTTAGACGGCTACTTGGGACGAGGGACTGCTTTCTGGACTCGTGACCACCTTCCGAAAAATTTTCATTCTCGCCGTCTGCCAAACGTCTCCTCTCTCGTAGATCGCTGCAAGCCTTTTTCTTCTTTCCGCCAAATACTCGTTTGGCGATCCGAGATGGTACAAAACAAGCCAAGTGCACGGCAACCCAAGGGGAAAGAATGGAACGTGGAAGGTGAAGCAAGGGAGTTGGGATGCTCTATGTTGGCGAATAATCGCCGATCCTCCAAGGTCATCAACCTGTCAGCAAGAGCTAGCCTTGACCCAGGGTCCCATTCTAGCATGGTGAACGCCTGCAAGGAAGCAAATCACCCTGACCCCTCAACCTTGGCGTGGCGTAGCTGCATATAAAACAAGCTGATCCAGCAGGGTGCAGATTTCTCACTTGATGAAAGATATTTCCCAGACCACTGTCTGGCAGGGCGAAAAAATGTCACAACAAAGTCATAAATCTTGATTTCCCAAAAGGCAACGTAAAAAGTTTTCGAAAAGAATTAAGGATTTGTTTTTTAAAGTACTAAATTAATACAAGACCGAAGAAAATTTCTTCAATTAAAATATGATAATCACATAGAAAAAATTTTTATGTTTTCTACAACACCAAACACGACCACCATAGTCAGAAAATATGGATCCCAACTTAGCAGAAAAGGGGGCACATTAACAAAACTTAATTAAAACTTTAACACCAACTTGTGTAAGCAAAAACTTTAAAAGTGCTTTAAAAAAATTGACCTTAAGGGTCAACTTAACAAGATATTAAACATTAAGCAAACAAGTTAAGAGTAAGTATTAACTAAACAAAAATTTAAATAGTTAACCAAACTACCTTAAGGAAAAAGAAAAAATTAATTACTCAAGCAACTTAAAACAGAGTTAACCAAAACTGTCACAAAAATTAAATGACAACAATTAATTTTCAACCAGGCAAATAAATTTAAGATCAACTACAAAATAAAAAACAAATCAATAACCTTTAAGACTGATAACAGAATTAAGATAAATCATTACAATTAAGATATTTTAAATTCAACAACTGAAGTAGCTAAGTAAGTATTACATAACACAGCTTAAGTTTCTTCTGTATTACAGTACGTAAATATTCTCCCTTCTGATGTTTGGTATTCAGTTTGCGTGCATATTGTTTCATGCCCTTTGTTCACAGTTGTTACGTCCATTATTTGTTTAAACACTTTCATATAAGTATCAGTATGTAAGTAGTTTCATATAAGCTATATTATAGAAGTTTTTATGAAGAACACATGTTAAAAGTTTTCATGAGACGCAAGTGTCTGAGCGTGGGTGAAATCATGATGAAAAAGCTTCAATATTTCTGGAATTTCACGTTATAAATAAATAGTTTTTGAAATATTAAAGAACGTATAAAGATGGAAAACTGACTTTTTAATATTTTGTTACTGCAGTAATTCTTATTTTTAATTGATATATACTCTATTGCCCTAATAAATAAAATTGCAGTTTAATTACTAGACTTCAAAGAACATTTTCAACAGTCATTTATCATTTAAATGTTGCAGGAAAATTTTTAAACTCTGCCAAAGGGTTCCTACAAGTGGTTGATAAAGATGAGACATCAACTTCAAAACTAAAATGCACTCATTCACAAAAGAAAAAACTCTGTATGTGTGTGAATATGAAAGGAATTGTCATGTAATTTTTTTTCTCCAAAAGATGAAGCCATTAAAACAGCCGTTCTGCGAACAACTGACATGGCAGAAGAAAACTCTTCACGGAAAAAAAATGCACTACCTTAAAAAAAAAGAAGCATTTTCCCTCATCATAACAGCCCACATCATGGCAAGGAAAAGCTGAAAAAATATACACTCCAGCTCAGAAAATAAGCGACAATGGCAAAATGCAGAATAAAAAAAACTCTTTGATGGATATGCTTGGATGGATGTGGAAGTAACTGTCATGTAAGTTTTTTTTATTGAAGATGAAGCCATTATTAAGCAGCTGTTACATGGCTGAAGAAAGCTCTTGACGGGAAAAAATGCACTACCTTAACATTTTTTGCCATCATAACAGCCCACATCATGGCAAGAGCTACAAAAATATACACTCCTGCTCAAAAAATAGGCGACAATGGCAAACACAGAATAAAAAAAAACATCTTTAATGAATATGCTTAAAATTGATCCAAGAGGTTGGTGTGGCCTTACTAGACCACACAACGCACAATAAGGCAAAGACATACAAAATATATGTATTAAAACCATCACGTCGGCAAAGACCAAATGGGTCGAGAGAAAGGGCAATGGAAACATCACGCTAATAATGGCTATGATACACTAGCTAAAATGCACGCTTGACGACGGCGAGGCACGGTGTCGTTGATCACATGTTGTGGCAGTAGCTCCCATTGCTGTAGTAATGCATGTTGGAGCTCGTGGAGGGTACTTGGTTGCAAACTGCGACTTACTATCCGTCGTGCCAACATGTTCCACACATACTCTAAGATTCAAGTCCGGCGATCTAGCAGGCCATGGCAGATATGCAATGGTTTCTACTTTCCAGATAATTCTGCACCACTCGAGCTCTATGCTGGTAAGCTTTATCTTCAATATTTACCTCGTCAGTATCCATTGCAAGGATAAAAGGACGCAAAAGAGGGTGTAGAATATCGTCATGATATCGGAAGACTCTGATGGGACGACCAGCAACCACCTACAGGTTGATGCGGCCGTTCATTGCTATCCCAACCCATACAAGTAAGCCTTCTCCTCTGTAATGTCAGATGTCTGACACCCGATTGCGTGTCCCTGGCAATGTATTAGATTCATTGGCCGTATCTTTGTCCACCGGGAATCGTTCTGGATGTTAACTCGAGACTCATCGGCAAACAGTAAGTCGCCCTACTTCTCTGGTGCCACACTCCGATGTTCACGGGCCTAATTAAGTCACCCTGTGACTTGCGATGGAGACAAAGGAACTGAAACCACAGGTTGTCCGGCGGAAAATCCACCTTCATGTTTATTTCACAAATGCCAAACATTAGAGCTTAAGCCATTAGTTCATGGGCTCTCCAGTACTTTTTAACAATGTTCTCGTACCGAGAAAGTACAATACAATTATTTAAATGTTCAAAATTCATAGGCTGACTGGAATCACACTAAATACAGTTTAGGGAATCCACCACTCCAATTCTGTAGAAGTGGTTTCACAAACAGTCATGCTCGGTCAGACGTCTAAATAGAGGCACCTCTGTCTTTCTTGGAAAATTGGGAATTAAAGTTGTTTCTTTCCTCGGAATCCTCCAACTCTTATGCATAGCACGTTGAATCATATCCTTCTTAAGAATTTTCTTAAGAGTCAGGCTAACAAATAATTTAGACGAAAGGAAATGAAACCGGTCGATTAATGTGTTGCATTATGAAAGTTTCTTTCTTAGCTAAAAGCGTTCGCAGTGCCACCAGATTAGGGAAATTTATGGTTTACATTATGTTTTAAAAATAATTTAGTGTACACTGAGCTAAAGAAAAAAAATAGAACAGTTTTATATCTCCCGTTTCACTAGGCTGATTGACGAACTTCAACTTGCATTTTTCATGTCTCGAAAGCGCAACTTGAGATATGTATTAGATTTATATGCAGCGTTATTATAATATAGGTATTTTGACACAAAATGTGACTTTTTCTGAAATGACATGCGAATGTTTTTCCATATTTCGATTCTACGACTCAAATTATGCCAAAATGCCAAGTTTCGTAAAAATCGTACGAGTAGTTCTTAAAAAATGAGCTCTCAAAATTTTACCTCCTCAATGTTAATTGAATTTGATATTACTATCTCTTTTTTGTTAAACGTTTTTGAGTCCTTCTTCCAGAATTCAAAATTTAGCCTTAATCCAAATGCAATTCGCACATTTTTCATGATTTATTTTTAAAATTTGTATTTTAAAATAATTTTTATAAATTTTTCAAAAAAAAAATTGTATTATAACCTATAAAATTTTGAATATCATCTTAAACTAGATGTATTTCTAGGCAGGCCTACAAAAACTTAAATATTTCTATATTAAACGAGTTTTTATTTAAAATTTTCCAAGATATGCATTAATTTACATATTGGCGCGTTTTGAAATTTGGCATATTTGTTGTAAGCAATAATAACGTCAAATGTGGTTTTAAGAAGTTCGCCAAGTAAATAATCGTTGGCTCAAACTGAAAAAATTTGACTAAGATAAATTTTTAAATATCTCTGTAAATTTAGCAGCAAATTTTACAAAATTTAATATTTTGGTATAATGTGAGTCGTAGAATCGACATATGGAAAGAAATTGGCATGCCATTTCAGAAAACGTCTGATTTTGTGTCAAAATACCCATATTAAAAGAATTCCATATATAAATCTAATGCATGTTCTAAGTCGCGCTTTCGAGGCATAAAAAAAACGCGATTTGAATTTCATTAATCGGCCCAGTGGAGCGGGTGATATAGAAGTGTCTTTTTTTTTTCGCAGAGTACATTCATCTGAAACATCAGGTTTTCACGTGTCTATCACATTTCAATTAAATTACTCTGAAAGTATGAGGAAAGCTAAATAGAATATCAATATTTACTGACAAGAGTTACTAAAATTTTGCCGCCCGACCGGTATAGTGGTTAACGTCGCTGACTTGCCGTGCCGAAGGGCTCGGGTTCGAATCCCGGAGAAGGCATGGATGTTTATAACAAGAAGGATCCCGGAGAAGGCATGGATGCCAGTGCGGCACTTTAAGCATGCGGCGAGCCAAAAGTCCTCTCGTGTGGTTTGGTGGAAGGGGAGAGGGGTGGGAGACCTTCGGACTCGTTCATCCGGGGTGCTCTCCATCAAAATTGGGGGTGCAACTGAGCCAAATCGCACTGTCACCTGTTAGGTGCTCAAGGCTGTTGGCAACGACAGGCGTAATCTAGCGCTCCTTGACACGCGAATTCTCGTGGGCTTGGGCTGTCTTTGTCAGACAAGTGAGCATGAGTAACAACAACTACACAACGACTAAAATTTTGATTGATTTTTTTTTTGTAGATAAGTACGCAACCGATGAATAATTTGAAGGTTTCAGTTGCATTTCTTATTCCCTGATAACACAATTAATACAATTTGGAGCCCTTTTCGCAGTGTCTGTTCAGGGGTCCGAAATGCTCACTATCCATTTTTACATGATACAGAAACCAAGTACCTGAGAAATTATAACCTGATAGCGAGATTTTCTAAACTCTAGGCCCAGACCTTAGAAGTTTATGGGGTAATGAAGCTCTGTATGCAACGTGTTGTTAGGAATAGAATCACTGATGATATTAATGCCATTTAAAGTGCTAAATTCAGTTACGCTCCATTTTTAAGGCTTAATAAATTCTGGAGCATCTCAATTTCATGCATGTTCTATTTTTGATGAACTTCTTTCAAATTTCCTTTCTTTAGCGTTTAACTGGCCTTTTACGTTACGAAAATGGTTCATCATGCACGCATACACAGTGTAGACGAAGTGGCTCTTTTGTTCGCCTATAAATACAAATTAATTCTGCATCGTAACTCGCATTTTCCGCAAGATCCCTTTGTCGCAGTTAATGAGTCCCCGTAGACAAGTGGAGAAACGCGCACGGAGCTTAATCAATTTCTATCCAGCAGAACGAGCAACTCAACTCACACGCTGCCTTTCGCCTAATAACAAACGAGCATCGAAGGAATTCGATGTTCCATCTTATCTGCGTTAATGATCTCGCTTCGCAGCCGCGATACATGCAAAATCAACTTCCGAAGCAGGACTGTTATCTATCGAACCCCATTCGAGGTCACACTTTTGTATCCGTTGCAGATCCCTGGCGCATAGGGAGAGATAAAGTTCCTGGCAAGATTAGAAGGTTGCAATGGTTTCGTAGTTTCAGAGAGCTGTTGCGTGAGTTTATGGCGTCTAGAACATGAAATGACTTTTTATGTTTTGGAAATATCTTTCCGCCTTTTTTTTCATTATTATTTTTATTTTAAGAGAAATGGCAGGTACATCAGTAACTCCGAAGAATGTTTCGCAACGAATTGGAAAATGAGTATTATAACAAACGCATTAGCGTCTTACTCATAAGGATCCTGAATTATTATTATATGTGGTATTATTGTTACGATTAACAAGATAATCATTCTTAGAATAAAGGTAAAAAAGGCTTACCTTTTCTGACGATCTTCTTTCTCGTTCTTCTCCAAAGGTGTATCCTGGAATATTTTTATTAATTGCACACATCAAAGGCACTACTCATCTGAAAAAAGAGAGGCTTCCAAGATAATAACATACGTTTAATTCACATTACTAACTAATTACATGCACGACACAGAGTGAAGATACTGGTTACATCTTTAACTGAAACGTCCATTACGAGTTCTAAAGTTCAGTTATAGTTCTGTTTCATTTTGCTGCGCGCATGCGCAAATCACGTGGTGTTTGGTAACAGTTTTAACGGCGGGAATTTCAACAGGTGTATTACATAAACAAAATAAAGGTTTAATCGTTCAAATTAAATATGAAAAGAATAAGTATAAAGCCTTAAGTATACGCCTTAAGTATAAAGAACGTACGAACAGCTTAAAAATACGTACAGGATGTATAGTGTTACTTTTTCATTTCTTCCTACGTACTACGTAAGTTAAAGGGTTCGTGGATTTGGAATGAATAACGACGACGACACTTGATAAAGTATCAAAACACACTTTATTGGCCAGTATTTTTCAAGACAGCTCCATAATCACGCTTACAGTCGTGGAAGAAGTACTCTAAACACGCTGAGACAATCAGCGACACAGCCTTCAGGCTATAACGATGGAGACAGCTTCACGGCAAAGCACCAGAGTACGGTTCCCGAGTCTGCTTAGTCGTTCTCGGAATACTACTTACTCTCGAGACATTCCACACTACAACTCGAGATGCACTCGACGATACACTAGAGTACAGTTTCCGACTGGGTTCGGTCGTTTTTGCAGCTCAACACACTCTAAGACAAAACTAGACGACGCACTTCCTCGCGATTCACATGTAAGGATCTTAAGTTTGACATTTTCCATTTTCGGCCAGAATAAACGCGTGAATATGTTTACGCAAATTGTAATTGCTAACGTTTAAGTATTTAAGTTGTGGCTTTTTGCCAAGAGCGTAGTAGGAGGAGAGAGATTGAGCCATCCTGCCACAAGTCTTCACACGAGCTTGCGATCAGTTACTGTCCACCTTTAAGGCCAGAGGTTTCAATTCTCTCGAAAGCTAAAGACGTATTGTAGTTGTCCGCAGTTTGCCTACTACAGACGTAGTAATTTAAAAGGCCAGTCTTAGCGTTAGTCATTTTTGTAAAATATTAAAATTTAACTCTTATTTAAATTTTAGTTAATTAGTAGTCTTATTTTTATGTTAAGACCACAAGTGGTTGGTCTTTGTATCCTGGAGTGTGGGAGCGACTGTGAAAAACGTGAAAAAAATAATTTAGGGTAATTTTAATCCTTCTCATCTTGTCGTCTTTCCTCCTCCATAGGATATAGTTTGCAGTCAACGCACTGTCCAGTCAGGACACGTCATGTTCGCCAAACAGATAAAAAGAAATACGACTCCTGATACACTAAGAGACTCGCTCGATGCACTCGATGACCAATTCGGCACTAGACTACGCACTGACTCACTCCCCGCGTGCCAGCAGGGTTTACATAGTTTTTGGCTTCTGTTCGAGAACATTCAGGGCTAAATTAGTAAGACCAGTACTCTCGAGACTCTCAACATTATAACTCGCGATGCACTCGACGATAAACTAGAGTACAGCTCCCGACTGGGTTTGGTCATTATCGGAGCTCAACACACTCTAAGATAAAACTCGACAATGCATTAACTCGCGATACACAAAGAGATTCTCTCGATGCACTCGACGACCAACTCGGCTGCAAGGCACTCGCTCACTGCCTGACTACCAACTCGCTAGGCGAGACACCGATTGTCTCTCCGCGTACCAGCAGGGTTTATATAGCTTTTGGCTTGTGTTCGAGAACATTTTGGGCCAAACCAGTAAGAATTCGTTCCACAAGGTTCTCCATCCGTCTATAGCATATCGCCAATTTTGTAGACAAATAGGCGAATTTATGATATAAAGCCTAAAGAAATAGTATACGGGGGGATTATAAAATATATCCTGATATATGAGCTTTTATCAGTCTATCCGCTCATCGAATTGAAATGAAATTTGAAATATTGTTGTTTGAAGGTTATAAGGTATTTCTTCCGCCATCTTCGTATGCCTACGTGGTGTAGTGGTCAGCCCGCTCGGCGCGTATTCGAGAGGTCCGTGGTTCGAGTCCAGGCGAGGGCATTGCTCATTTTTCACATCTCCTCCTTCCAAAAAATCCTAATGTCTCTGCAAGGTATGCGCTCGAGATTGTGAGGATTTAAAACGATAGACATCTCACGTTTACGATTACAGTGAAAACGTTGGGAAATTTTCCAAAGGCAACACCCATGTTGACCCGGCGCAAATCGATCAGCTCGTTAAAAGACCACAAATGACGTTGGAACGATACACGTAAGACGAAACTTGTCGGCGTAAAACATTTTAAAAGAACAGCATTGTACGGGACAAATGGTAACACAAGAGAGGAGAGGGGAAAAATCTTTTATTAGAATTTTCCTGCAGTGTCCATTACACCAACAGAAAATTAGAGATTATGTTTCTACTCAGAAGTTACGTAAAAGTTAAAAAGCAAATTTCTCAATTTATTTTTGTTATTCGTTTCTAGTGTTTTCATATTATTGTGGATAAAATAATGATTCATAATTTATAGATAGCTAATTGTGTACAGCCATTAGGATATTTTTGAAGCTGGAATACATGAAAAATGAGCAATGCCCTCGCCTGGCTTCGAACCAGGACCTCTTGAATACGCTCTGAGTATGCTGACCACTCCACCACAAAGGCATGCGAAGAAGAGCGGAGAAATACTTTATAATTGGAGATAAGAATGAAAACGATAATATTTATGTTGACTAACTTATCATGTAAAATTGTTAAGATATAGTCAAAATTGAAAACAGCAACAGACAAATTTAATAACTGAAAATAGTAACAACTCTAATTGAATCTTAATATGATGTTTTTTAAATACAAGTTGTTTTATATTGAATTGGCCATAAGGAATGGCATAGTACAAATTCTGCAACTGGTTTATTAAGACAAAACAAATTAATTCTGAAACTACAATTGTGCAAGTTTTATCTGTCAAGAGAAAAAATTCTCTCCGTTACGAAATTGCCGCTAGAGGCACTAATAATCAAACTGGGGCCATCCATTAATGAGAAAGCGTACTGAGGTTTGGAATACGCCAAAACATTATCGTTTATTATTGTCCAAAGACAAACAACTACAGTATAGTCACAACATCTAAATGTTTCAGGACACAAGCTTGCTTGTGTAAATAAACCAGCCGTGGATGAACAGCAGCCAAAACCGAAATGGTTGAAAATATTCGTGAAACGCTTTTACCAAGTCCCACAAAATCCTGTGTCAGGTGAGTATTGAATTCAGTGCTCCTCAATTAACGGTGTGACGTGTGTTACAGAAACGTCTATAATTCCGGATATACACCTTTTAGATGGTGCAGGCGTTAAAACCTTCCTAGAAACCGTTGCATAAAGCATTTTATGAGAATTTTCAACATAAACTGGAATTAGATGGTTTCACGGATAAAGCCACTTTCACGTTTCTTGCAAAGTTAATCGCCATAATTTACGATTTTTGGGCACGAAAAATCGGTATTCTGTATTAGAACATAAGAAAGAATCTCCAAAGTTGAATGTTTTCTGCGCCATTTCTAACAGTTGTGTTTTTGGTTTTTTTTTCTTCGTGGAAAAATCGATTAACGGGTGCATTTACCAAGATATGCTATCAGAGTAGTTAATCCCTCAGTTGGAGAAGCAGTTTCCGGCTCCATTCCACAAGACGGTGCTTGGACACATTGCCATAAAACGTACGCCAGTACCTGAATGATAATCTACCCCGTCGCCGGGCAGGCCGTGCTGAGTCAAACGATATGCAGTTTATTGGTTGGCTACCGAGATCCCTAGCTCTAGCATCTTGGGATTTTCTCCTATGAGGTTTAACTAAAGACAAAGTGTTCGTGTTTCCATTTTCCCAGGATTTACAGCAACTGAAGCAGTGGATAACTGAAGTGCTCGAATTATTAACAAAGGATATTCTACCCCGAGTGTGGCAGGAACTGGAACACCGCATAGAATTGTGGCGAGCCAACGAAGAGATATACATAGAACATCTATAGAAATCTGGATATCTATAATAAATTTGAGTATCAAATTCACTGTAAAGCTGAGTTATTAAAATAAAATAATTACAGCGTTCACAGATATGTTTTCTTTTTGTCCCACGCTCGGCTCGTATTCGAAAGGTGCGTGGTTCGAGTCTCGGCGAGGGCACTGCTTATTTCACTTCGTTTTCTTCCAAATAACATAATGTCTCTACAAGTGGCGCCAGAACTGAAAAACATGGTGGATGATGAATCTCCACCACCAAGATTTGGCGACTGGATCCCCTTATCCCCAGTCTTCCTTTAAAAGGGGGAGTATGTAAGGTATTTCTCCCGCCTTTTTCTCATGCCTTTGTGGTGTAGTGGTCAGCACGCTCGGCGTGTATTCGAGAGGTCCGTGGTTCGAGTCCCAGCGACGGCATTGTTTATTTTTCACATCTTCTGCTTCGAAATAACCTAATATCTCTACAATGGCTCCCGAGAAAGGACTCGAAGCCCGGACCTCTGGAATACGCTCCGAGCGTGCTGAGCACTACACCACAAAGGCGGGAGAAATACCTTATAACTGTATACAGGATGTATCAGTACAGCGGTGGCAAACTTTCAGGAGAGAGAGTAACGATGAGAAATCACATAGCAATGCATGATCCGAAACGCTTTCCTGGTGCGGTAGTGACGACACAAACATCAAGAAAGAAAGGATACGAACGGGGTGAGAAAACAGGTTTATTATTCGGAATTTCGGAATACAGCTAAAACAAAAAAAGCAGCATAAAGAGACAACGATCGTCGTCAAAGAAGGTGTTCGAAAATACAACCCAGACCGTGACGCAGCAACCGTGCGTCATGAATCTTCCATTCGTTATGCAGATCTTCATACGCAGGAGAAGTGAAGCCTGCATCACGGTCCGGAGTCGTAATTTCGAACACCTTCTTTAATGAGTATCGTTGTTTGTTTTTATTCTTATTTATTCGTTTCTGCTGTACTAAACATAATAAACACGTTTTATCTCACTGTTTGTGTCCTTCCTTTGTTCTAATAAATGTGACAATGTTAATCGTTCAGTTTTTATAATTTTTTGTTTTTATAATTTTGAGAACTAAACTTCCTGTCCCTTTAAGTTCGTTATAGAGAGGTTTGGAATGTAGATTTCATTTTCAGCATTCGAAGAACAAGTGCATTGGCAGTAATATATACAAAAATGAATACAAGAACGTGTTGGTTGAAATTTTTATTATTCAGTTTCGCCTATCCCTTAAAGACTAAATTTTGGTTTAATAACACAATAAATGCATTAGAACTTCAATTATTTCAAATTTTGCTCGTTCTTCCGTGGGCTGCTCAGAAAGGTTCCTGAATATTTAACAATAAGAAAAAATGGATGCATGTGCTAGCATTTAAAATACTTGTTTAGCATTCACTTCGATGCTAGAGATTCGTGAGCTAGAGAACTAAGTCATCAAATGATTTAGTATTCCGTGATAGTACAGTGAGGATATTCAAAGATTAAGTTAATGGCGAGTGGCAATTGCAAAATTGACGGGAAGATTTCTAAAAAAGTTTTGATTCTGATTGCGAGGCTTAATGTTGTGGATGTGTGAACATAGTAGCCTTTAGTATATTTTAGAGTGCTAATAATAATAGTATGACTGATTGCGTGATTAGTATTGATAATGCTTGTTATGTGAAGAAGTGCAGCGATGTCTAAAAATGTTAAATATAATATATATAAATGTTAAAAATAATATATTTCAGTGTTTCAAGAAATACTAAAGCGTAAAATCTAAAACTTTTTATGGAATAATTAACTGTCGTATTTTAACTGCACTCTGGACATTTAAACACACAGTCATATACGTTTACAAACAGTATTTCGAAAAACAACACTTCCGTAAATATACTGGTTATCATAAATTAAGGAAAAATCACAAAAATAGGGATAACTCCCTCAAAAATAAGCCAAACCGTGTAAAAACTGAATATATTGCCAAGTAAGAGTAGCTGAGTAAAACTGCAATATGCAAATGAGTGGCGCTGCACTCGGAATACGTCATCTGCGAGCGCATAAAAGTCCACGTTTGGGAGCAAGCCCACATATTTCACTGTGATAGCGACATCAGAAATCTGAGATAGCCAATTCGTAACAATGACCTCCACGCATCATTTGCCTGCAGAACTACGATGAAGAGCCTGGGAGACTAGAGGCAGGACAAAGTCAAACAGAAGTGGCCAGATGGCTAAATGTGAGTCCTTCTGTGGTTCACAGACTTTGGAGGCAATTTTGAACCACAGATTCGGCATCTAGGAGGCTCAGCCAAGGACCGCCAACTGCTACGACGAGAGCCGATGACGATATTTGACATTATGTGCAAGCAGAAATAGAACCGCTGCTCCGGCTCTTCTTCGATCCTCCCTTGTTGCAGCCACTGGAAGTTTGGTGTCAACGTCAACTGCGCGTAGAAGGCTTCCCGAAGGTGGTCTGTATGCGAGGCGACTAGCCATTTGTGTGCCGCTCACGTTACGTCATAGGAGGGACCATTTGCAGTGGGCACGACAACATGCCCACTGGACGTCTGATCAATGGAGGGCTGTTCTCCTTACGAAAGAGTCCAGGATCAGTCTAGAAAGCGATAGTAGATGTTATTTGATATGGAGAGAACCTAGATTCCGTTATCATCCGTCAAACATCCGTGAAAGAGATGCATACGGAAGAGGCAGTGTTTGGGGTGGCATCTCTTTGTGTGGACGCACAGACCTCGATGTCTTTCCAAGGGGAACCGCGAATGCTCAGGTTTATAGAGATGACATCCTTGATGCTTATGCGCGCCCATATGCCGGGGCAATAGGTTGCTTTCCTGTTACAGGGCGACAACGCAAGACCACACAGGGTTCGCATCGGAGATGATTATCTTCAACAGGAAACAATTATGCGCATGGAGTGGCCAGCTCGATCCCTGGAATTGAATCCTATCGAGCACGTTTGGGATGCTTTAGGGAGAAGTCTAGCTGCTCTCAATCTGCCCCCTCAGACCCTTGCCGCGCTTGCAACTGTTGTGCAAGAGCAATGGCTCTCGCTTCCTATGGAATTGATAGAGCCATAATTGAAAGCATCACACATCGCTGTATTGCTTCTAGAGGCGATTCTATTCCATATTGAAGATACTTTTCCTATAACAAACTGACATCTTTGATTTTTTCATTTTATACATGTGCTAATTTATATACTACCATAATTGTCTGGTAATTTCTTTTTATGTTATTTGATACCTTACTATGTGTTATGTTAGGTTAGGTTATTCAGTTATGGCAAAGCACACGAGGGTTATCTGCCTAGAGGGAGGGATGCCTTCGTGGAGGAATTTCTAAGGAAAACTGGCTCGTATACACGTTACACATGGGGAAAACCACGAAAACGCCCATGCAGCCAGCGAGTTCGCGGGATTCGAACCTCGGACCGAACTACCAGTGTTCAGCGTCTTTACCGCTCGGTCGCTGGTGGGCCACCGTACTATGTGTTGTGTATTGTGGGTAAGTTTCATAAAATTCTACATGTAACTTTTTCCGTAATCGTGATTTTTCTGATTTTCCCTTAATTTATGATAACCAGTGTAGTTTTCGGTAAAACAGAAGTGTATACAGAGATATAGAGAAACATTATTCTAGCTAAAACTATTCGAAACATAATTTCCGTGCTTCTTAAATTAGTTTACTAAGACATAACGTCGTTTTAATAAATTTTCCATGAACGAATGTTTACTGTAAAATACCTGATATATACTCTACATAACGTCCTCGTTCGGCCTGTTAGCTTACACACATTTTTTGCAGCTCTTTATTGAAATTTATTTCATCTAATTTTTTAGAGGTATATTTCTCATTCATTTAAATGAATTCTCACTTCGCAGCAGGATAGAAGTACATAAAACTCAAAACATCTTCATTAAAATTTGGGAAATGCTGAAAAACATGGAACACCAAATACAGTTAAATATAGTAAAAAAAAATTACAATTAAAATTCAAGTTTCTACGGCAAAACAAGCAATTCGGCTACCGGGCAGCATAAAAGCATTCTGTACCACGCCATACACATAGGGAAAAATCCCTTTTCGTGATTGGATATGGCTTTCGATGACGTCATTTCCTGTACGCTTAGGAATGCCTTGACTTTACTTGGGTTCGAGAGTACACCTCCACATCGTTTGCTTACATTTTGATAGCAGTAACGAAAAGATCATTACGTGCGTTGTATTTTTGTTGCTATAAGATTACACTTTTTACAACATTATAGTGTGATGAATTTAATATAAAAATGTAGTGCCCCCCCCCTCCAGAGAGAGAAAATATTACTTTTTCTTGTGCTAATTCCGTAAGTGTGTATTAAGTGCAAAGATTTTTAATAAATATATTCGTAATTAAAACTCTTTAAATTAAAAGTGTTGGGATTATTAATTCATTATCTCATGTTCATTATATATCCATTCTCTGCTGATGCAATCTCCGAAAACATGAGACAAGTTAGTTTTCGCAAATAGCAAAAACGACGTTGAAAGCTAGCACAGTACACAGTAAATTTGCAGTATTTATAATCAGTCTGAAAAAGTAAAATATATTTTTGAAGTTAGACTAATATAGATTTGGAACAGAGAAATAGAGATACGTATTTTAAATTGAATTATATTACTTTAAGAATATTGCCATTTCTCAATGTGTAACATCTTTTGTATGTAATTTTGCATGAAAATAGTGTTTGTCAGAGAAGAAAGTTTATTTTCTTAAGTGTATTGAATTCAGGAACAGTACTGAATACACTTTTTTTTCATTTAAGGCAACAGAATATTAGAAATGACACGGACATTAACGTGGAAATATCATAACATTTGCAAAGTAAATATTTCCTGCAATGTGAAAAGAACAGAATGCAATAATAATAATAAGATACTTAGTTGGATCGAGATTGTCGTGTTTTGGTTTTTGCACTAAATTCGTGAATTCAGCTATTTACTTAATCTAAGCGTTTAAGATTGCTTCTGATATTAACAGCATCTTTAAAAGATTTTACAATTTTGTAAGTCCATGAAACAGGAAGCCATCTGCAGAACGCTGCAGTTACAGTTTTCCGTTTAAAAGAAAACAAACGATAGTTTTTCACGCTTCTGTGTCAAGCGTACGCGTCATTCATCGAAAACAAAACCGCAAGAACCCCGTCTAAATGTCATTATTACGCCAAGAGAAAATAATTTCATTGGAAAGTTTATCCAATCATAAGTATGGATTTTTTCCTATGCGCCTGGTGCGGTACGGAATGCTTATATGCTACCGGGGCAAAAAGACCGAATTTTCGGTACTCAAAAAACTTTTATTGTTAAACTTTATTATGGCTCATTAAAATGGAATCCAAGCTGTTTGGTGATTTATTCCCTTACTTGGCGAGTTCTCTTTCGGTTACCAATTTTTAGCGCAGGAGGACTATTAGTCTGGAATTGGCATTTCAAGTCGAATCTCTATAAAAGGCTGTAACACTTTCCAAATTGTTGTCACCAAATATTATCTATCTGTACTATATTAAAAGAAATTATATAATGACGAATCTGCATGAATGTATGTATATTTTTCGCGATGTGAAAAAAAGCGGTATGATAACCTCCTCCCGAACATGTTCAACTGGAAGTCCGAATTTGGAATTTCTATTATTATCCGTTTCCTATTTTTTAAAACGATAACGAATTTTTGATTAAAAAACTCAATAATTTCAAAGCAAGCAGCGGCAAAATTGTAGGTAATAAAACATTTTTATCCCCTGCATGCGAGACTGATATAAATTCTAAAGCTGTGTTGTTCTTAGGTATTTTTAGTCCAATGGGGCGTTAGCCAAATGTTCTCGAAACATGTATGTGTCTGTAATTGAGAAAACGCCCATTTTGGCGAAATACAAAATCTGATACTTCCTTATACTAAGTATTGTAATTCCGAAAAATTGCGGTTATCATTATTTCAACGAAAATATACCTTTTGACCGCTATCGACTGCAATTTAACGATGTTTTTGTGTGATATCTGTACGTAAGGACAGAGTAAAGGTCTCTTTTTTTCCCTAAACGAATTATAAAATTCATTTAAAATGGATTCAGAAGAGATATTTTAGTAGCACCTGTACTTACGTATATACGTATGTCTGTACCTTCCATGACTCAAAAACGATAACGTGTAGTTGTGCACCTCCCCTTTTGTTTGCAAATGCCTCACCAAAACGTATAGATATATATATATATATATATATATACCCACTCTGTTACTCGCCTGAGTGAGCTGACTTTTTTATTCTTATATGTTGGTAAGTTTTGCATTTTTTTAGAAATCATTATTTCAAGTTATAATCAAGTTATTTTTATCTTCCCGTTAAAGCTTTTATGCCTTTAGTTAATCTGCATTCAACAGCTGTAGAATTGTCGACATTTTAAAAATTGTTTAAGTGCGGTTAAGTCTTATTTTTTTACCGTAGCAGCCATATGTGTTTAGATTTGAAACTTAGCAAAATCGCAGGATACTGTTCGGAGAACAGCCTTGACGCCAAAAAGGGAGAAACAGCTTATTGTGGTATGGCAGGCAATGGTAGTCATTCGATGACGTACTTCCTCCAGGGAGATGTAAACGGAAAGTATCGTTGTGTTTACTGTTTACTTATCAAAGCAACAGCGAAGCGTATTAAATTAAAAATAGCACATAATTGAATAAAATATAATTATAGGTATTATTATTGATAATTTATATTAGCGCCTATTCCTCACATGATATTTACTTCCGTTGGCACGATGAAATGTCGCCCATACCCTTAAAGAAGCCAAGTTGGAGCAACCAAGGCTGTTCTCCGAACAATATCCAAATCGCAAATTAAGTCTTTCTGCCCTTTGCCGAATGGAATCAAAAGGAAACTTTAAATTTTGTGCTCCGACTCCGAAGTTTTACTCACTGGCAGAATTGTTTGTTTTTGCGTAGAAACTGTAATTTTAATTGTAGAAATTGTTTTTTTATTGTTTTAATTGTATTTGATGTTTTATGTATTCTATATCTTTCAAATTTAATGACGATATTTTGAGTTTTTATGCATTTTTGTCTTGTCGCGAAGTGAGAACTGAATTAATTAAATGAGAAATTTACCTCCAACTAAATTCGAGGAAATAAGTTTAAATGAAATGCGGCAAAAAATTAGAAGAATTAAATAATCTGTACAAGGAAGTCATGTGGTGTAATTAGATTTTTTCCTTTTGTAACATTTTGATCATATTAACCGAATTGTTGACCGCAGTAAGCGAAATATTTGCCATGTTTTCGTATAAAAGGGGGCTGGTTTTCGCGAATTCGATAATAATGCGGGAATGATAACTTTAACCGCGAGTATATGATGCGACGTCTTCTGTATTTTTCACGGATACAGCTGGTTAACTCAACAAGCAAATCGTGTAAAATTTCTAATATTTTACTGTAGATCACTGATAACTAAAATTTTATGCCTTTTTGTTATACTATTTTGTTAACCTATTTCAGATTAGTGTTTCTCTAGCACCTTTATTTGAAAGCACCGAAAGCTTGATTGTCAGAACTTATTGGAACAATAGGTCTTAATTTGATGAGTTAATTATGTCGTCATTAGGCACAGAATTACAAGACTCTTCTCTAATAATACACATATTTTTCGCTTAATGTATAATAACAGCTACCGAGTTCGTGCCTACCTTGTTAAGCGTTAACACTGTGAACGTGATCTGAAAGCTTGTTTATGCGCTTTGGCGATAATGATCAGGTATATCCAGGGAGTATATTTGCTAATGATGCAAATCGGTTAAATCGTTTAACCACTTTGCCACAGATGAGCCCCTATAATGCATAGGAATTATTCTCCGATTGCATAATTAATAATCGTGTAAGTATAATAGAGCTTCGATATCCGAACTAACTAGCATGACATTACATTCGGTTATTCAAAGAACGCAGATAATTAGGTAATCTTTTTTTAGGGAACAAATACGTATTTACCGTTAGTTTAAGTGAAGGATATTTGTTTTTGGATCATCTTATTTATTTCAACAAAGATTACGCAATTAAAATAAGATATAATGCTTATGCTAAAGAAAATAACTTGTACTAAATTCACGAATATCTATTCTAAAAATTCTGATGCGGATACTCCATGACTACCTTGTACAGCCTATTAAATTACGCACATTTTTTTGTTGCATCTCATTTAAAAGTATTTCTTCGAATTTAATTACAGATATATTTCTCATTAAATGAATTCAGTTCTCACTTCGCTACAAGACAGAAGAGGATTAAAAGCTTAAAACATCTTCATTAAAAATTGTAAAATACAGAAATAACACCAAATAGAGTTTAAAAACCGTTAAAAGAATTTTACAATTAAAATTAGGGTTTAACTTCATTATGCAGAACGACAGATTTTTCGGTGCACAAAACTTTTAACCCCACTCGGGAAAATGCCACTCGAATTGGTGCAGTAACTGACTTAATTCACTATGTTACTAAGTTTCAAATGTAAACAAATGGCGGCATCATTAGGCTTAGTGGAAATTAAACAACTTTTAAACTGTTAATAATTCTACAACTATTGCATGCAAATTAACTTAAGGCATAAAAACCTTAACCGGAACATAAGAACAACATAATTAATTACTTTTAAAGCCAAAAATGTACAGTTTACCAACATATAAGAACAAAAATCTTAGCTCACACAGCCAGATAACAGAGTCTGTTATATTTATATACTTTAGGTGCACACGATAGCAACCAAAAAGGAAGGTGCCCAACTACATGTTTATAGCAATCCTATATACAAAATTTCAACGTTCTGAGGCAATCGGTCTTTGATTCATGCGAGATACATACAGACTTATGTAGACATCATGAAAAAATCTCTTCTGAATTCATTTCTTGATCCATTTTGCTAAAAAGAGTACTTTATTCTGACCCTAAGTAGAGATATAACGCAAAAGTATCGTTCAAATGGAATCGAGAGTGGTCAAAATGGATATTGTCGCTGAAATACGATGCCTGAGCGTTTTCGCGATTACAATTCTTCCTTTAGTTTGTACAAAGAAGTAACAAATGCACGATTTATAGCAAGAAAGTAAACAATGCCCCCCCCCCAATGGTGGATTCTAGCCATTTATAGGCATTGGCCACTACTAAGGCTTTAAGCAGTGGTCTCTTTATTATGAAGGCACCTAATGGCACAATTGGGTCCTTAATAGCCCTAATAGCCCAGTTGGTATGAAAGCATAGTTGGACCAATATAGCGACCTTGATGGATGGACAAATTGCATCTGTGCCCTCTACAGGATTCGAACCAGAGCCCTTCGATATGCTATCCAGTGTCACTACTACTTTCTCAGATGGGCAGCAGGTAATAGGAAGTTTACAGATTGTATTTACCCTTCATATTGCTAGTAAAAAATTTCTAACATGGAACAGAATTTAGGAAAATCACCTTCATGTTTGCTAAGGTTATTTTTATCGAAACAGCATATTTTCTGTCTAAGCAATGATTCACGGAGTAAGAAACGAGCAATTGGCATATTTACATTACACGCTTGTTTTTCCATTAATCTTACTTAACTTAACTACTTTAACTTAACAAATTCTCACAAATATGTACTCTACCGTGTTGTCTTTTATATATCCCTTAAATGAACGAAAAAATTAAAAACACATAAAGGAATTAGAAAAAAAAAGTCCGAAAGGTTTCAAATTTGTATTGTTGCCCAATAGCGATTGCTAATGTTTCTCACTCTGTCGCTGATTACCTCGCAGTCTCCAATTCTGCTGTTACAGTCACTCCTACTAACCCATTTTTTTTGTCTTTTTAGCTTTATTATTAGCCCAAAGGGGCAATTTGCCGAGAAGTGCTATTAATTTCGTTTTGGCATTTTGCGTTGAGTCAAGTACTTTAGAAGCAGGAGAGATGAAAAATAAGGAATGCACTCGCCACGGACCTCTGGAACACGCGCCGAGCGTATATACACCACGAAGGCATGCGAAGAAGGTGGGAGAAATACCTTATATACTCGCCCTTTTAAAGGGCAACTGGGGATTAGGAGACCCAATCGCCAAATCCTGGTGATGGAGAAGATCATCCACCACTCTTTTGTTTGGGAGTCACTGTAGGTATTTTTTTTTTTTTCGGAAAGCAGAAGAGATGAAAAATGAGCAGTGCCCTCGCCGGGACTCGAACCCCGGACCTCTCGAATATGCGTCGAGCGTGCTGACCACTACACAACGAAGGCATGCCAAGAAGCGGGAGAAATACCTTATATTATAAATGCGTTGTTTCTCTTTTCAAATTGTTGCCACCAAATATTATCATCCTGTATTATATTTAAAGAAATTAAATAATGAAGAATCTGCATAAATGTGTGTACGTTTCTCGTATTGTGATAAAACAAGGGTACCTAGAGCCATTCAATTTGAATAACGTGCGTTTCCACCCCAATATGGGCATCTGCAAGCCCAAATTTAAAATTTGGAATTTGTTTTATTATCAATTTCATGTTTTGTAAAACTTTAACGAATTTTTGAGTAACAAACTCAAGGATTTCAAAGCGAGCAATGGGAACACTGTAGGGTTTTTGGGAAAAAAACATTTTGATCTCCAACGCTCGAAACTGTGTATCACAAATTCTAAAGATATGCTCACTTTAAAATTATTTTGCGAGATTGCTCTTGAACTGAATTTTATGGTTTAAGTGCGAAGAACACGATATTTAATAAATAAAGTTAAATATGTAAGGTTTTAGTTTAAACTAACAAAGTTTTATACTAATTTTCTCTTTCCTGTAAGTTCTTATTTCAACTTCCCGTTAGAATAAACGCGCGTTTCAGCTTTATGCTAATTTGAAGTGGAGCCAAGTTTTGGTATTTAAAGGTTAGCGAGGAACTTCTCGGTGTGAGAGAGCTTTTAGTCTCAGATCACGGCGGCTCTATTCGACGTCCACCTGACTAGCCAGTATTTAAATTAAGCCTTAGCGCTGTTACGCTATTACTTATTGAAATAATCTAAGTGCGTTAGTATTAGCTAAATCTTGTTACGCACCATTGATCGTTTAGCATAGAGGCCAATCTCGCGTTCATAGCTCTGTGAGCAACGACTATTTAATTTCTATTTAACTTTATTTTAAATTATTTGATTGTTCAAGTTAGACCCGAGTGCGGTCATTATTTTCTGTTATCCCTCCCGAGTTGGGAAGTGGCTGTACATAATATGGTTTAATAAAAGAGGATTTTAAATCCTTCTTACGTGCAGTTATTCTATCACTTAACCACAGTATTCTACCACAGAACATAGCTGCATTCAGCTTCCTGTTCGAGATCAGGACTTTAACTACTTCACGAATTTGTTCGCCAAAAGTATGCACAGAACACTCAGTCCTGACAAATATAGTTATATCACACAAAACGTTAAAAAAAGGGCCCCTTTGGACGTAATTTAAAATCTGAAACCTTTTAGATTTTTCTTTTTTAAGTACCATTTTCTTTGCACTTACACCCTATACAATTCAACAGCAAAATTACAAAAATTTTAAAAGCAGCATAGCAGTCAGTATACGTTTAAAGTTCCCTATGCAGCTTAAAATATTGACATTCATTTTTCTTTTCTTTTCTCTTTTTTCTGTTTTTTTTTTCTCAGTTTATCATCAGTTTTCTTATTAAGATGGCTTTCCAAAACTTTTTTTGTCTTTTTATTATGAACGTTTTATATGCTTACGTTTTTATTAAATATCACCTTCTTGATACTTACGCCACGTAAAATTCGATTCAACAGCAAAATCGTAAAATATTTTAAAATCGGCATGTCTTTAGCATTTACGACAGACAGTCTCGAGCATTCGAGATAAAAAGGCTTTATTCCTTACACTGTTGCCTCTGCCCACTTTGATATCGTTGTGTTTGTTAATCAAAAATTCACTGAAGTTTTACGAAATAGATAATAAGATAAATTAAAAATTAAAAATTCAGACTTCCAGGTGGCCATGTACGGGTGGAGGACTACGCTATTCAAAACTGAGTCAATGGCTATAAGCGCTGCTTTTTTTCACAATACGAGAAACATGCATACATTCACTGAGATTGTTCATTGTTTAATATCTTTAAATATAATACAGGGCGATAATATTTGGTGGCAACAATTTGAAAAGTGATTCGCCTTTTATAGTGATTTAACGCAAACTGTCTTTTCCAGAATAATATCTTATTCGGGATTAACGTCCCTTTTTTGTTAAAATGTTAGACTGGGCCTATAAAAAAAGCATGATAAATTTTAGTTCTAGATATCGGGCTTCGAGATCACTGAATTCCATTGCTGTTTGATATTATTAAATTAGTTTTAACGGCAGTGTAGGAGTGTTTGAACTAAACTTCTCGTTGATAATGCTGCGTGTGAAGACCAAGGAGCTTTAAAATGTCGGGCAGTCTGAAAGAAAGGACATTTCAGAAGCGAGTAAGAAATTCAAAATGCTCCAGGCGCAATTTTAAAGAAAAAATATTAAAGAAACATTAAAACAAAGCCTGTTTGTAAATCCGATCTGAGAAATGTTCAGCTACAAACTTCTTCTCTTCATTTAATTTATAATCTTTCGAAGCTCAATATATTCTTTTTAATATCATCTATCATTCTACCCAGATTCTATAATTTCTTAAATAATTACGAGAATAATTATGGTCATCATGTTTAGAAATCATATTTCCTCTCTAGCTTAATAATATCAGCAACTGATGAATTTCATTTGTCCCGTAATAATAGTAGCAAAACAAAATAAATATACAACGCAGCACTAATTGTAAAAGAATAGATAAATTAAATAGTATATTAAAAGTATTTGTCCTAATTTTTATTTTGAGTGTTCAGATAATTTCTGAAGTTTTCAATAATTTCTTACTTTATTTTAAATTTGTAGGTAAGATAACTTGGCTGCGACCTTTGCTGTCCTTATATGAGTGAGCTTAAAATTATTCCAGCTGTCGTTCTTCATTGCTTCCAGCATAACTTGGCGAAGCGAAATAAATGCATTATCCAGTATTTTGTCAGAAATATTATCGAAGCTTTGTTCACCTCGTTCTGCGGTGCCTCGTCTGGTGAGAGAAGTATGTATACATTTTTCAAGGTCTAAGAGTTTGAAGTTTCAAAGTTTCAAGTTAATTTGTTTTCTTTTCAAAATATCAACATTAGCATAACATTCATCTTGGCAATTCTTTTCAGAAGCACATTTCCAAATTCTTGATATGGTCATTCTGTTGCAGTTAAATTATTTTGCAGCTAACGTAATTTGCACAGTTCAGCAATTTTTTTTTTCTCCTGATGCATCAAGAATTGAACAATCGCAACTCGATCTTGGCTTGAAATTCTTTTTTACTTCCTTGTACGAAGTAAAAAGGAAGTATTGCAATAGCCAAAAATTTCGGGTATCATATTTCAACAAAAATATCCATTTTGATCGCTATCGAATGCAATTTAATGATGTTTTTGAGTGATATCCGTACGTAAGAACGGAATAAAGGACACCTTTCCCCCCCAAAAATTATAAAACTGATTTAAAATGGATTCTGAAGAGATTTTTTCGTGGCGTCTGTATGTACGTACGTATGTATGTACTCGAATAACTCAAAAACGAATAGTTTCAGACCGTTGAAATTTTGTATATAGGCCTGCTATAACATGTAGATGTGCACCTCTATTTTAGTTGCAACCGGCCGCACCAAATGTATACAAATATGTATATATATATATATTCACTCTCTTACCTGGCTCGGTAAGCTCAGTTTCTTTATTCTTACATGTTTATAAATTGTGCATTTTTTGCTTTAAAAGCGATTGAATTATGTTGCTCTTATCTTTCGGTTAAGGTTTTGGTTTTAGTAAATCCGCAGGCAATATTTGTAGAATTATCAACAATTTAAAAGTTTTTTAATTTCGGGTAAGCCTAATTATTTTTACCCCAGCAGCCATATTTGTTTACATTTGAAACTTAGCAGAATAGTGGATTTGTT
>KK118141.1:63208-84201 GCA_000611955.2 Stegodyphus mimosarum | reverse complement strand
TGGAACAGTGAGCTGATTAGATGTAAGCTTTGTTCTGATGTAACTGCTGGGCTGGATAATAACAGCACTTGAAGGGATTTAAAATCCTCTTTTATTAAATCACTATTAAATACAAACTTCCCAACTCGGGAAAGATACAGAAAGTAAAAGACCGCACTTGGGTCGAACTTAACAATCAAATAATACTTAAATACTAAACCTAAAATAGAAATTAAATCAGACTTTGCTTCGCAGAGCGATTCGCGGAGATTGGCCTCTACCTGAAAGGGTGCGTAGCAAGATATACTAATACTAGCGCACTTCAGATTGTTTTACAATGCAATCACGTAGTAAGCACTATGGCTTATAAATCTAAACTGCTAGCTGGTCAGACGAACGTTGAGCGGCGTGACCGTGATCTGAGACTAAGCTCTCACACACTGAGAGGTTTCTACCTCTGGCTTAAATAGTACTTGGCCGTACTTCAAAATTAGCATAAGCTGAAAACGCGCGCTTCTTCTGACAGGAAGTTGAAACAGAGAGGAGATAGAAAAGATTTAAATTAAAATAAAACTTGGTTAGTTTAATTAAAACCTTACAACTTCATGTCCCATTTTTAATAAAAATTCGTAATTTCAGCATTCATAATTTTCCAAAGGATATCATAAATCTTCCCGGGTGATATCGTGAGGATCGAACTGCTTCAGTTTTACTTTCCGATGAAGTTAATGGTTATTTCTTCAATTTTACTTTCTGGGGAAGATAATAGTTATTTTGGTATTAAACTGAATGTAGACTCTAAACGAATTTCCAAATATTTCAGTGAAGAAAAGGATGTTAGTGCCTTCTGTTAGTTTTTGATGCGTTTCTTATTCTTGAAGTTAGAGAACGAACAGCATTGAAAGCAAAGATTTTCTAGGATTTGTATTTCAATATAAAATTTTAAATTAATTTTTTCTCCCTTCATAATCGCTATGTTTGTATACTTGACTGCACGTGCACCGACAGGTAATAATCACATTTTTTTTCAATGTTTAATCACTGATTCTTATAAATGATGATCTTGGCGTCATCAACTTGCAAAACCCCTTTTTTCCGATAAAGCTACACTAACTACACCATAATCACCTTCAATATCAAAGACGATAATTTTCACTGATGTTGACGAAATTGTCTAGTTAGGTAATGAAGCAGGGTTAGGTAATATAAAAACAGAATATTAATGAATTACTGCAAGTTACAGCAAATCAAAGTCTTTGCCACAGCCACAACGATCTTAGAGAATTAGTATATCAACAAGTGCACAAAGTTTACGAAAACAACCTGTCTGAAGATGAGGAGCAAAGGGAACTTTCAACGGATTTTCTAAAAAAAAATTAGTCACTGTAACGGAAATTATGGATCAGTTTGTACAAAATGATTTAAATTTTAATAGAAGTTAGAAGGCAAGACGAGATGTCATTAATGCAATGTCTTGCTATCGACATCTATTTGCTGATTGAAACAGTCCCAAAAGTCAAATGCATTCCTCTTTTTTATCCTGTACAAACTAGAGAAATTTCTGTGCAATAATGCACAAATAAACAGCAACAAAGATAATTCACATATATAAAATCGAGAGTTCAATATATTGTCAACTGCAATGACTCACCACTGGTAAATTTCTTCATAGAATACCAAAATCCACTTAATAATATACAGGGTGTTTATAAAGTCCCGTACCGATTTTGATGTTTAATAACTCATAAAATAATAAAGATAGATTAAAATCAATAACATAAATGGTTAGATAGACCCAAAAAGTCAATGAACTTCCACGTGTGCCCCCTTCGTCGCACGGAGAATATCAAGTCGATATTCAATTTCACGCCAGGTACCGGCAAGCATGTCGGCACCTACAGAGGCTATTGCGGTTGTAATTCTGTCTTTTAGGCCATCAATGTTCGACACTCTCCTCCTGTAAACGTTGTCCTTTACAAAAGAGAAAAGTCCAGCGGCGTTATATCAGGTGATCTGGGTGGCCAAGGAATTGGACCTCCTCGCTCAATCCATCTTCCTGTAAAATGGTCATTCAAAGAACTACGAACGATGGTACCCCAATGAGGTGGTGCACCATCTTGTTGCAAAAAGACATGTGGCTGAAGTTCTTCTAGTTGCGGAAATACAAAGTTTTCCAACATGTCTAAGTATACGACTGATGAGACCGTTTTTTTTTGTAAAAATGAAAGGCCCAATGACTCGGTCGTGCATTAGTCCACACCATACATTAACCTTTGGGGAATCTTTGTGTGCTTCACGGTAGTCATTGGGGGTTTCAGATCATAATTATAATTAATAAGTAATTAACAAGCAGACGATACTTAGAAAAGTACAGATATTTAAACTGGAAAATGAAATTATCTGAAATTAACCACACGCGCAGACGATATTTACAAAAGTAAAGATATTCGAACTTGAAAAGGAAAATATATAAGTTATTCCATCAATAAATGCCGTAAGTTTGTTTATATCTTCATTATTTTATGAGTTATTAAACATCAAAATGGGTCCGGGACTTTATAAACACCCTGTATATCATTGTAACTTTTTTAAAATGTAATTTAAGTATTTGATGTTTCTGATTTAGTAGCTTTGCAACTTCTACTTGTTCAATACAGTGCAAATTCGAATTGATATAAAGACATTTAAAAATGTCTCCTCAAAAGATTTATTTCACAGCTTGTTGTTTAACAGTACAACCAAGTTTTACAAGAAAAAAAAATGTTGAGCACGATTATAAGCAAGTGCTCTTTTCTTCCACTATTCCTGTTACTATGAAATTTCAAATAAGAGGGTTTTAATGTAAATTCCTGACGTATGGTTTGTAATTATCTAAATATAAGGAGTGATTAAGATTAAAATTATTTATGACTTTTTTGTTATGAATATTGCATACAATAATATGAAACCTAATAGTTAATTTTAACTTAAGCTATGTGGTTAAGTTTCCTAAAGCTTTGAAAAACTGACAATCATTCTTTCAAACCAATAGTTGGGAGGTTATTTGAAAATGTTGACTGCCCAGAAAAAACGTGTAGGTGGCAATACTGTTAAGGCAGTTGAAGATAATTTCATTTATAAATCAATCAATAAAAATTTCTTTCTAATCTTAGATTGAGATTGAAAAAGTGAAAATTCTGTGAAATTTACTATGATTCAAATATTATAGTTATCCCCAAAGTTGCTTGTGATTAAAAAGTTATGGATAAAAATAAATGCACAGATAAAGTTGCCAGATTTATAACAACATGCTAATACAAAGTACAACAAAGATTCTCCAGCTTCCAATCTCTAAAATTAAAATCACTACTAAATCAAGTAATATTTTTCCCAATTATTAAATAATCCTTTAATTGCTCCCATATCTGCGCCGGATCTTTTCTGTTAACGAATTACACAATATTTCTTTCTGCTGTTTCCTGTTTAAGAACTTCTCATTCATATCTCTTTAATTAAATATTCATTCTTCGCTTTTTTACCAAAGAGTTAAGCAATTTTTCAATCTTTTTAATACCCAATTTAACATTGAAGTAGCCGTCAGGTATCCAGCTGGAAAGAATATTCGAAAATACCAGGTATGAGAAATTTATGCCCCATTTTCTTACAAAATTAAAGACAGCATTTTCTATAAAATAGTACAATGTGAAGCACACATTTTGTTTTGCAAAATTAATGTTTTTAAAATTTATTTTCTGTTTGATAATTTGGCACAATATTATCAACAGAATAAAATCCTACTAAGAAATAAATTCTAGATAAAAGTATGAACATTAGAATTTATTGAGGGGAAATAAACATTAATATTGTAAACATTAATATTAATAAACATTAATATTAAACACATTATTCTTGATATTGCAAGGACATTCTTAAATGAACGTTTTGAACAAAAACTAAAATTATACAACGGTAATTTTGGTGACCTATACATTTCTCAGAAATTGATGAAGGAGAAATAATGTACGGAAGAATTTAAACAAACTGAAAAAAAAATCTAAAGATATGTGCTTTTAAAGGTACTTAGAATTAATTTATAACTCAAAATCTTTTCGGCATTTGCAATTAATTACATCCAGTGATTTACCTTTTGTAACTTCTCCGCTTGATTAAGGACATCACTGACTTTGCTTGATGGCGTCGCAAACGCGTAAGATCATTCAAGAAAGATTTATTAAACTTAAATTAAAAATTATGTATGTGCTGAATTAGACATAAAAGAAACAGTTTTTGTTTTCATTCATCTAAAATGTAGATAAATACTAATTCAGATGTAAAAAAAAATTATTTTTTGTTTAATTAATCAGATTTTTGTGCGTAAATGTTTAATCAATTTTTAAATTATATATTTTTGATTAAAATATAATTTAATTGCTTAAAATATGGTTTTTATTATTTTATTTCTTCTACTAAATTCTCTTCTGTTATTGATATAAAATGAAAATGGAAAAATTGATCCTGAAGGGTGTATTATTTTAATTCGCAATTTTGGGCTTAACACCCTAGCGCTGGCCCTGCTCCAAGCACCTCAGTAAATTGAATATGGAATAGAAGAAGTGTAAAACATGCTTTAGTTTCGTGCATATGAGCAACTTTTATAATTTAAAAGCCTCTATTTATAAATTTGCTTCCGATTTCTGACATCGTATAGTCTACAGGAAGCTCTTTAATTTTTATCTTAGCATAGATTATGTGCAATGTACTATGCCATTTGTCATGAAATAACAGTAAATGCAGCGATCTGCTGCTTCATTTTCAGAGAACACCCTGAGAAAGTTCCCATTGACAGCAGTGCCACTGTAGCTTACTCAATAAAAAGGAGTTTGATTTGAGCCTTGACTTGAGTTTTACTCTGACCGAACTATAGCACGAAAGTACGATTTTGCAAGCTGCTTGAATATTAGCCGTAGTGGCACATAACAGAGGAAAATTCTGTACTGTGGGGATGCTACTAAGAAGAAATCTGAGGAAGGATGTCAAGAGGGCGGTCAGAAGACCCCTGATGTAATCAAAAGAGTAGAAAGTCATGTGAAACGTGCATGAAATCTGACTGGATTAGAGAGTTTACTTAAAATTGAAAGGGAAAGTTCCAAACAGGAAAAATGCAAATACATAACAATTAATATGAAACATAATAAGATACTAAAAATCAAAATAAAACAAATCTATTTACATATATACAACCCCACGAAAAAAAGACTTACTAATAGAATAATCGTCACAATTTGCAGTTAAATGAACTACAAGTGGTCTGAAAAACTTATCCTCTGTAATATTTCGTAGTTGAATATTTGTGAGTAATTAACAAAGTCACAGGTATTTGCCTTATTAAAAAATATGTCATTTGTGTTGAGTAAATAACTTTTATATCATCAATCTTAAGATCCTTATGAAGTAAAGCGTTCCTAACCAAGTAATATAAATCTGTAATAATTCTTAAGAATTTGTTTTGCACTGCTTGTAGTTTTTAAATTTGACGGTCGCCGTATTCCAAGCAGGAGATGCATAGCTTGGCCCTATTAAAGCCACGTAGATATGCTTTTCGGTTTTCAGAATGAGTTTTGAAAACAGGCCCATAACTGGCAGAAAACGATTAATTAATTCTAAAGCTTTGCTTCTGACACTATCGATATGATCATTCTATGTAAGATGTTTATTAAAGATAATTCCTAGATATTTGGTTTCTGTCTACTAATGGCACAGTATGAGAAAATTACTCAATGTTTCATGTTTGTACTTGGCCCGCTGAGCATGAGCGTTTTACAGTCTGGCCCTTTCTGAAAAATGTTTAGCGACCCCTGCACTAGATGGATAAGCCTAGTCTCCTGAAATTTTGGGTAGTAACAGTCTTAAGTAAAATTGTACTAACATTAAAAAGAACATCCTTTTACCATTTTTGAGAACGAGAAACCTTTCAAATATCTTCGAAAGTTCCTACGAATGGGATGCCTTGAGTTTTGCTTCAGTTTTTTTTTTGCAATTTAAATTATTTTTCTAATAATTTTGAGCAGTTTAGCTTTAGATGATATTTTCAGAAAAAATTTTAAAAAGCAAAACATAATTGACATCATCATGATCATGATTGACATCATATAAATGTTCGTCTGCATTTTTAAAAATTTCGCTCTTTAAATCAAGTCATGTAGCGTGTTGGCACTAAAAACTCCATCTGAGTACTTAACATAAATTACGAGAGCTTACTATTTCACTATTTGCAGTATAATTAATTCTATGATTCCCAGTGTTCATATTAGTTTATCCATATTTTCATATGAAGCTAATTTTTAGTGCAAAGAAGCATAAACATTGCATTTATTATTATACTATAATGGGTTGTCTTTTTATATAAATTTTAAGACGTTTTTAGATAATAAACTTCAACTTAAATACTGAAAAGTCATAATCCCAGTGCAGTGGCGACTCGTGGGTTATTTAAGTAGAGGTTCACAAAACTAATTTCGAAAATTAAATATGCAAATACGTCGTATTTTACAAATTAAAATACATTAGCGTTTTCACAATCTAAAGGAAAACAATGCAACTAAAAGAAAACAAGTTCTGAAAGGTGGAAAAACTGCAATATTTTATTTCTTACGACGTAATGTAATAAAACCATAATATTGCTTACAATATACCTTTGAAAGTTGATAATAAGTAGTTCAGTAAATCCACTCGTCTATCTTTTTTTGAGGGCAATAAATCAAAAATGTTTTCATTGAATTTAAGTAGGCCCTTTATCATACTTTTTGAACTGAGAGCCTGGTTAAAGCGCTTACTCTGTCCTCGTTCATAGCGATTCCTAAAAAACATCTTAATTGGTTTTAAAATTGTGAAACATCTCTCTGCTTCCGCAGTGGTCATTGGAACAGTAACAATAATAAACAACAGTTTGTAGGTTTCCGAAAGCGTAGTCTGTAAGTTGTTTTCTGTAACAAATTGTAGAAGACTAATGGCATCAATCATATTTCAGAAATCTGATCTGCTGTATATTACTCCTAGTTCAGTTTTCAGACGATCCTTCTGTAACATGGACTAAATATCAGTTGTTCTGTCAAGAAAGTGAGTTGGACTCGTACTGTAGAATTTCTTGTACTGTAGAATTTGTACTCTCGTGCTGTAGAATTTCGGAGCTACGAGGAGAGAAACAGCATAGTACAGTTCTATTTATATGAAAGTTTTCTTTCTTCCTTTCTTTTTGAAACTCCATGATTCCAACATATCCTTTGTTACTATTCTATTCTTTTCTTTCTCTAATGATTGCTGGAAAACATTTGCTTGCTTTCTCATGAGTGCTACATCAGTTAGTGTTTTCTGAAGCTGGTTGTATAGTACATCGACATGTCACATGATATTGTAAAACACTGTAAACCAAAACATAAATTCTAAATCTTATAACACAGGGCGTTCTAAATCTTATAACAAAACTCCTGCTTGATTTATTACTACAGCTTGTTTACATGCTGATTCTACTTTTTCCATGCATCCAATGAACTGTTCTCTATATTCGTACACCGTATTGATGGTTTGAATCTTAAAACTCCATCTAGTAGCTGGAACATGAGGTATACTTTTCCTAACAGTTTCATCTAGAATAACAATTCTCTGTGAGAGTTATTGAGGAACTTAGTAATATCACTCAAGTTGGAAAAAAATGTTAGAACTTGCTGATTCTGACTGATTGCTTGTCCACCAATCAAATTTTGCTGTGCGTGTAGCAGTGCACAAATTGTGAATTCTTGTAAGTGCGTTGGATAAAAATTTGAAACCAGGGTGATGACCCCTTATTACGCCTGCACCACGATAGTATGTCCACCGTCTACTACATTTTTCAAACTTGCTTGGATATATTCAGTCATACATTGTGCATCATGTCCGGATTCGTGAATTTCCAGAATATCTCAACTGTCGTCCGTTACGTTAAACGCACCAAAAACGATAATGAATTACGAAGTGAATGAAAGATCAGTAGTTTCATCTGCTATTGCTGAAACAAAATCTGCTTTTGAGATCTCATTTTTTGTTGCGTTCTTACAAACAGTGTGCTTGCAGTTTAATAAATCATTTTGAATTTCCTTTAACGTTCCTTTAAAAACAATGGCACTACTGAAATGGTCGAATCAAAGTCTGTGGAGAAATTGGTAAGACCCCCACGATTAATTAATCTCTGAAAATTTTCGGATTAAATGAACTCTCACGTTCATCATGTCCTCGATGTGTAAGCTCAAATGCACCTCAAAACAAAACACAATTAATATTTTTAAAGCGATTTTTTAAGCGATTTAACGATTTTTGTAACCTTTTCATTGTCTCTTTTATCGTTTGAACTAAATGCACTGTCGATTTGTTGGTGAATATCCCCCATTCCTAGCAAATTAAGTTCTAAGATGGAATTTAAATGTGACTGTGAGTATTTATGCTTTTTTATTTTATGAGTTAGATATGATAAATCAGTAACACCGTAATTCACCCAACTTGAATCACCATTCTGTTTTGAAAAGAGAAGACATGGAAAACAAAACAGTCTGTTAGTTGATTCCCATCTACGAATCCACGAACATTTCTTACACAAATTGAGTTTCATTTGTTCGTTGGACACCGTCAGCGTAGAATGAGTAATTAGCTGCTCCTACGACCACGTGTTGGTTATCTTGTGTTCAAAGTGTTGTGAATTGTGAGTATGTACTCTATTACTATGGAAAATGACTGTGAAGTGATTTCGGACTATGATTCTGACGATAAGGACTTAGATATTGATTCGCATAAAGATTAAATTCTTTCGGATTTACTCGCTAAAAAGACTTACGATATAGTGGACTTTACTAATGGTGTGACTTTTCTGAAAAATTCAATGGACTTCGAAAATAAACTCAAGTTTGCTATGAAGAACTACGTTAAGAAAAATCCGGACGAGGATGTAAGTTCGTAGCAGTCAGTCTAAAATTAGTCAGGCAGTTTGTTAAAGCTACTACTAGTAATAATGTTCATGAAAAAATGTGCTGTATTCTGATGATAAAACTAGTGGTAGTTCTGATTTAGGTAAATTAGTTTCTAGTATTTCAAAAATTCTGTAAGCCGTATTCAATCTAAAATGCGCACTCAGGAGATTCAAGGTAACGATGGTTTCACTTCCCTTACAAAAACTGCTCGATTTAACAAAGTTAGTAGAAAATTTTTGGACGTAGGTGTTAGTAATAAATTTGATGTTCTCTGTAAAGATAACGCGGATTCTGCTCAAGTTATGGATTAAAGCAATGCACCTGCTGCGGCCAAAGCTCCCAATGCGGCTGGAATCAAACCCATTATAGTAATTACCCCATTAAAATTTAGTGAATACGGAAAAAAATTAGTTGCGGAATCTTCTACTTCGTTTACTGCCAGTCGGGAGAACTTCTAAAAATATTTCCGACAAATGCAGATGATCGTAGATCAATCACTAATTATTTAGCTAGGAATTAAGTACAACATTAAGTAGTGCATGCAAAGAAAGTACGTCCCCTGAAGGCTGTTATTAAAGGAATACCTTCGCATTGCCCTGTCGATGACATTAAAGAACTCCTAAGTGAAGGTTTCGATGTTATTAGGTTAACGCAAATGAGTAGATTTAGGACTAGAGTCCTGATGCCTATGTTTCAAATTCAATTAGTGAATGAACCTAGGTCTGAAAAATTTATGATATTACTAATTTCCTGTATTTTTCTGTATCTATAGTGCCCCCCCGGCGGTTGACTCAGAAGAATTCCTGGGAAGTACTGGCTAGGATCTATACTTAGGCAGGCTCAACCACGGGGAAAAATAAGTTGACTTCACAGGATTACAGCCCGAGTTTCTTCTTAGGTTGGTTCAGGCTTGGCAGGGATCGCACTGCTACTGTCGTGTCTGTTTCTCTGACTGTGGTGGAGCTATATTGTCAGATTTAGTTGGTCGTCCAAGGGGAAATGCCCCTATTGGTGGAGTCGGGTGATGCCTCATGACGTTGCATCCCGACTTAGTGGGGTTCGTCGGCTTCACCGGTAGGATCGCAGCCCCGAGGATTGCCTCTGGAAGCCAGGATGATATCCTATGTAGGGTGATCCCTGACAACGCCAGGTAATAGAGTCCTGGTTTTCCGGTGTAACTGTGTCTATAGTGGCGTATAAATTCAAGAGTGGTGTGGCTCAATGCCACAACTGTTAGTATTTCTTTCATTCCTCGGATGAGTATAAACTCGAGCCGAGGTTTGTACCATGTTCACTTCCTCATAAAAGTTCTGAGTGTCAAGCTAATTGGATTCCTCAGCTAGTTTGTTGTAACTGTGGTGGAAGTCACGCAGCCAACTATTCTAAGTGCCCGAATAAATCCTAAAAATATACAAAGAAAATTTAAGAAAACCCTGTAGCTGCTACTAAAGCCAATTCCAAAGCACGTGGTTACTATCCAGACTCAGCCATGCAAGAAAATACGGAAAATGACGAGGTTTCTACTCAGTCGAATAATAAACCTAAAGTGGACAACAGTGAAACTTTTCCTGACAAACCACCCAGTAGTAATATGTCCGAGAAGCCTAAAACCTCAAGGAAGCTCGGATAGTATTTCTTGTCCGAGCTTCATGAAAAACGCAAGTTGAATTTCGTGAATCGGCCTAGTAGAAACCCTATTCTGGACCATCACATTGTGAACTACTATAATGATCTGTTTCTCTCTTGTTTGGCGTCAAGCCTGTTCTCCCAAGAATATCCGAACTGGAGATACAGAACTGTCCTTTTCTTTCTTTTTTTTTTCGAAGCGTGTCTTAGTTTCTCTGCATTTGTAATTTCGAGGCCTTTGTAGCTAGTACTTTGTTGACTGTTATAGTAGTTAGTTTATAAAATTTTGTGACTGTGTTGGCTATTATTTCCTTAAACTTTGGTATTTTGGCTAAGAGTGATGTATTTTTGAAATTGTTATTTACCCCTTTGTGCATATCCAAATGATCAGAAGCTTGTTGTTGCGTGTTCCTTTATTTAATGACGAAGATAATTTACTGTACATTTATTTACAATTTATTTACAAGCCGTATGCCACCTGGCATGTTTACAAGCGTTATGCCCCCTGGCATGGACACATCATTTTACTTTTCTGCCACCTGGCAGATACGATGTGATTCTATCAATTAGCGGTAATACGCCTGCAATATTGGCGTGTCCGCTCGCCTTACGTTCTGTAACGCAACTAACTCTTTGTGCGGTGCGCCCTCTGGTACAAATCACCGCAATCACCGAGGAGGCCAAAACATCCTCCCCCCCCCCGATGAATCACATTCATCTCAATACAATCTTCATTGTATGCAATCAAGTAAATGTTGAATACAGAAATTGAATACATACAAAATCTTCAAGAGTACAAAATTACATATCACACTTACCAATCTTCTAGCAAAACATCTACACCTCTGATAGCTTACTACATTGAACAATTAACTATAACGGTTAAACTAAAACAAACAAATAAAAATATTAGTACAACAAGTAATATAAAAAATAATAGTAACATTTTCAATATAAATTTGGCATTTAAAAGTTAATGTTCTTCTTGATTAACTGGTAAAAGACACAGTTTGGTAATAGGACGTTTAATGTCCCCGTGCACAGTTTTTAGTCTTACCACTCGGACATTATTGTCTTTTCCAGGAAACACTTCTATTACTCGCCCGAGTTTCCAACGTAATGAAGGCATGTTATCTTCTTTAATTAGAACCAAGTCATTTAGACGAATATTTCTGCTAGGTTGTCTCCATTTGCTGCGCTGCTGTAGTTGGCACAGGTACTCTTTAGACCACCGTTTCCAAAACCCTTGGAACATCTGCTGTGTTAGCTGCCATCTCTGCAATGGAGATACTCGCATTTCGGTTAAGTCTTGTTCTGGAATAGCTGTTAAAGGAGTCCCTATAAGAAAGTGTCCAGGAGTCAGAGCTGTCAAATCATTGGGATCACTGGAGACCGGTGTTATTGGCCTCGAATTTAAACATGCTTCAATTTGTGCAATTAGAGTTAGGAACTCTTCATAAGTCAAAATTTGAGTTCCAACACATTTCTTTAGATGCAGCTTCATAGATCTTACGGCTGCTTCCCATATCCCACCATGATGTGGAGCAGCTGGCGGGTTGAATATCCACCTTATGTTTTCATTCGATAACCACCTTTGAAATTCCGAGTTTGAGTGGATAGATGAAACTGCTTCCTTGAGGATTTTATTTGAACCTATAAAATTAGTTCCACAATCACTTCTTATTTCTTGAGGTTTTCCTCTCCTCGAAGCAAATCGTTTTAGAGCAGCTAAGAATGCTTCACTTGATAAGTCGCTAACAATCTCTAAATGTATAGCCTTTGTAGCTAAACAAACAAAAATACAGACATAATGTTTAATTGGTCTTATACCTCTTCCCTTTTTAATTTTCACAGCAAATGGGCCGGCATAATCAACGCCAACCTTCGAAAAGGCTCTACTTGGAATCACTCTACTCGCAGGTAGTTCTCCCATTAACTGTGTAGATGTTGCTGCTCGCACTCTGCAACATTTTATGCACTTCCAAATGCATTTTTTAATTTCCGTCTTCGCGCTTATTATCCAATATTTCTGTCGTATTGCGGATAACAATAAGTGCAGTCCTCCATGTAAATGGTTTTCGTGATAATTTTGTATTAATAATTTAGTAAAGTGATTATTATTTGGCAATATAATGGGATGTTTACTTTCTCTGGTAATTTCTGCGTTTGTTAATCTACCCCCTACTCTTAAAATTTCGTTTTCATCTAGAAATGGATTAAGTGAAATGATTTTGCTCTTAGTTTGAATCGGTTGTCCTGCCTTTAAGGCCTTGATTTCTTCTGAAAATCCATTAAGTTGAACATTTCTTATAATAAACTCTGAAGCCTTCCTTAATTCAGAAGCAGTAAGTACACCAGATTTCCTTTCATGTGCCGAATTACAATTGTTCACGAATCGCAGAACGTATGCCATTATTCCCAGAACTTTGTTAAAACTCCCATACAATTCGAGCTTCAGTAACGGTTCTGTAGATTCCACAAGTGTTTTTAAAGTAACACATTTTCGTTCTTCACTAACGTTTTGAATGTCAGCTCCGGTATTCATTTCGGTTATGTGACATCGAATATCTACCTCTGAAAGCCAAGGTGGCCCAGAAAACCAAACACTATCATTAATTAGAGTTTCAGCATTCATTCCCCTAGTGAGTTTATCAGCAGGGTTGGTTTTCCCACTGCAAAAATGCCAGTTGTTTAAATTAGTTTTCTCCTTGATTTCTATCACACGATTTCGAACAAATTGTTTCCACTCGTTGGCAGATCCCTTGATCCAGTGAATGCAAATTTGGGAATCAGTCCAGTAAAATATATTTCCCTTATCCAACTGCGGAAATATCGATTGCAAATATGAGCCTAATCTTGCAGATATTAATGTTCCCAGAAGTTCAAGCCTAGGGAGTGTTACCCTTTTTAATGGAGCTAAACGAGATTTTGACATTATGAAACTTGTTTTACATTTATTTTTCTTCTTAAATCTAAAATATGCTACAGCGCCATAACACTTGGGACTGGCATCGGAGAATATGTGAACTTCTAAAAATTTCCAACACATATCATTGAAGTACTGGCTGGGAATTTCGAAAAACTTTATTTTTTCAACTTCTTTTAACCATTCCTGAAATATGAATTCTGTATCAAGGGGAACACTCTCGTCCCATTGAATACCCTTTTCCCACATAGTTTGCATTAAAAGCTTAATTCGAACCGTAAATGGATTCATGATCCCTAAGGGATCAAACAGCATACCACATGCTGCTAAAATGATACGTTTAGTTACTTTAAGTTTTTGTAACTTCTGAAATTGAGATACATCTATTTTCAAATTATCATTGACATTGTCCCAGATAAGGCCTAAAACTTTCAACGGTATCAAAGAGTCTTCAGATGTCTCACGACAGTCAACTTCATTAAATTTCCATAGTTCATTCAACTCAGGTGAGTTTGAAACCCATCTACGTAAATTCATGCTGGCCTCGCTTAGAATGAAAATCATGTCCTTGCTTAAATGTAAGGCCTTTTCTACATTAACTGTCCCAGAAATTAAATCATCCACGTAAAGCTCTTTTAACATACTGCATGCCTCTTCGTAGGCATCTTCATACTTTTTTAAATGCATTCTTATAGTAGCTGTTAATAAATAAGGCGAACACTTGACCCCGAAAGGGACTCGATTGTGCTGGAGAACTTGCAAGTTGGGATTACGGCGATCGAGATTTGACCCTTCTTCATTTAACCACAAAAACTTTAAAAAATCCCTATCTTCCTTAGCTATGCCTACCTCTAAAAATGCGCGCTGAATATCAGCGCAAAACGCGATTGAATGTACCCTGAATTTAATGATAATCTTCAGTAAGTCGGGATTTAAATTAGGTCCACTTTCCAAACAATCGTTAAGTGATAAATTTCCCTTACTTTTAGAAGAAGCGTCAAAAACTATTCTAACCTTTGTAGAATCTTTCTGCTCCCTAACTACCGCATGGTGAGGCATGTAATACCCGGTTTTCAAATTATCATTTAAATACATATCTGCTCGTTCCACTATACCATCTCTTAAATGTTCATTAATTATCTCACTATATTTTAGATACAGCTCTCTATTTTTCTGAAACTTATTATTTAAAAATAGCAAACACCGTTTCGCAGTTTCATAATTATTATTCAAACCTTCAACACCCTCTTTCCACAATAATCTAGTCTCATACCTTTTATTCTCATAAGTTGTATTTCGTTCGAATGACTCTAAAATTTCTCTATCCGATCGAGAGATGTCTTTATCCGAACTTATCCCAACTGCTTCTAATTCCCACAATTTTTTAACTCTTTCATAACCTAAGTCCTGATCTACAACGGTTATATGATTAACTCGTGCCTCCTTACAATTTGATCCTTCGTTCTTGCCTTGAATTACGAAACCGAAAGTGCTTTCTATTGCTACTAATTTTTTACAAATCCTCACGTTTCGTTCTCCTAAAATTTCCCAAATATAATCCGAACCGATTAATACTTGAATTTCATTACTCGAACCAATATCTACTAATTCTATTCCCTTCTCAAACGCCATCCTTCGTATCCACCGAGAGGGAATTTTTACTTGCCCCAGTGTTATAGAATCAATGACTATTGCGTTAATTTTTATCCTTTTATTGGGATTGTTTACATTTTTCAATACTATTTCTACGATATCATACAAGCGCTCTTGTGCATCTTTACATCCAAATGTAAAAATAATAAGCGCTTCCTTGTTAATAATTTTCAACCCCAGTGAGTCAACCACTTCTCGTAAGATGTATGACTTTGTTGACCCTGAATCTAGCATACAACGTAATACCTTTTCGGTCCCCCCTTGATGCCTCACTGTCACCGAAAACGTCTGTAAAAGAACGGAAGTCGGATATTTAATTTTGTTATTAATTTCATTACATAAAAGCGAAAGAGAAGCTTCAGAAATTGGCGTTTGTTTGGTCTCATTGGAAGTACCTGCCTTTAAATCTTTCGATGCTGCGTCGCATATTAATGAATTGTGTAAACCCTGGACATTGCACAGTCTGCATGTTCCGTCTTTAAAAGCACAGAGACGCCTTGGATGACCTTTTGAAAAGCAAATAAAACATAAACCTCGATCCATTAATGCCTTTCGGCGAGCCTTTAAATCAAGTGGGCAATCATGATTCATGTGACAAGCAGATAAACAAGAAATACAGACATTTTGATTCTCTTTCTTAGGGAGGGTAGAGGATTTTAGGTTTTGATTACAATGTGATTTTTGCCAGTATTTACCGGAAGTTTCGCTTTGACTAGTTAATACTGAAGCGCCTTGCTTATTCGTATAGTAATTATTTCTTTTAGAATGTATGTAAGATTTATTTTGATAACCTTGATGGGAACTTCTGTTTTGTACGGGTGGCTCATTTACACCAAAATTCTTAGTGCGCATTAATGAGCAAGTCGTCTCTGCCGAAACGGGTTTTTAGTATATCAACAGCCACCGTATAGTTTTCACTAGTGAATGATAATCCACTAATAGCATTTAAAGCCAAACCCCCCAACAGCGATTTTAAATAACAAAACTTGTCAACTGAACTAAGACTTTCGTTTTGGTGAATTGAATTACAAAACTGATTCCAGAATTCAAGCCAAGAACAAGGATCACCGTAATATTTTGTAATCGTTAGTTTCGGCAATTTCAAAGTATTCACATCAGAAGTTTTCAACCTTGCAGATACATTTTCCTCACTAAAATTTCTAGATTCAACCTTACACGCGTTTTTTCTTAGTTTTTCCTGAATTTTACATTTAAAACTTATAATTCTTTCTTGATATTCCTGTGCAGAAATTACTTCCGTTTCTAACTCCTGTTCTGTAACTACGAGCTTTTCTATCTCAGAGTCATATTGTTTCAACAATTGCGATTTTTCAATCAACATTTCAAGTAATTCTTTTAATTTCTCATCCGCGGATTCCTCCTCTTCTACCAATGCAGATTCTATTTTACTGATCAACTTAGTAGTTAAGCTACGCGTCACCGTACGCAACTTCTTTGCCTTATTCATAGCCTCCATTTTACCATTAAATTCCACCAACTATAATAATCAACAAGTTTTTATTCAACAATTCAATTCAAAACTGGAAAAATGAAAAAGGGCCTACCTCGAATTCCTTCGCATTAAATGCCAGCTTTTCAGTCATGAACTCACTACTTTTCTTACGCTCTTCTTCATCATCACGTCCGGGTCACCAAAATATTAATGTGCATATCCAAATGATCAGAAGCTTGTTGTTGCGTGTTCCTTTATTTAATCACGAAGATAATTTACTGTACATTTATTTACAATTTATTTACAAGCCGTATGCCACCTGGCATGTTTACAAGCGTTATGCCCCCTGGCATGGATACATCATTTTACTTTTCTGCCACCTGGCAGATACGATGTGATTCTATCAATTAGCGGTAATACGCCTGCAATATTGGCGTGTCCGCTCGCCTTACGTTCTGTAACGCAACTAACTCTTTGTGCGGTGCGCCCTCTGGTACAAATCACCGCAATTACCGAGGAGGCCAAGGTTTGCACTGATCCTTCTATGCTGTATTTTACTGTTCTTGCTCTTCAGTCATCGGTTCGATGGCTATACTCTTCTGTTCATCTATGATTTATTTCACTGAGCTTTTTATTTTAGTAGAATTTTAGTTATTTCATGATGATATTCCAGCAAGGTGAAGGTGCGTTTATACTCAGGTACTCCGGGGTTACACCATTCTGCTGAGGGCAGCAAATCGGGTTTGAGTTCCCTTTTAAAATCTCTAATCTTATACATCGTCACAAGGTGTTGGCCTGAGTAATTGCATTTCCATTTTTCTTTCCAAAGGGAATGTTAAAAAATGTAATTGCTTACGTTCCGACAGACTGATTTTACTAAGAGCCATCTCAACTTCTTCTTACATTAGTGCATTATTGTTATCATTTTTTGTCACATATTGTTTACAAAATATGTAACAAAAATGATAACAATAAAAAACAAAGAAACGAATTAAGTAAACATAACAAACCAAGGGAGAATTTGGACGCGATAACTCCAATGCGAACTTCCGCTCACCGAAGATGTGCCAATGTCATGGTATCAGCGGCATTTTTCCCGTCCCGCTTCTCTGTCCGCTTCTGTTTCTATATATCAGTTTTTAACAACATTTCTTCCATCGCAGGTGCTATCGAAGAAAATGCTTTGTGCATTGCTAACTTACAATAAGGTACGTCAGCTATGTATTAACGTATTTAAAAGGGAGGGACTCATCCTGGAAACTGAACAAAAAGTGTATTTAATGTTATTTTACTTAATACGTTAATAAACTTATTTCTCGTTTTTCTTTGGGGGTTCATGTGCTCATGTGCACAAATAGAGGAGCTGCTACTGCCACAGTGTTGATTGCATATAAACAAGCCAAAAATGATTCGCATATTAGAGGAGAGCAGTGAGGAGAGTATGACACTTTTTACAGAATGCAGTGTAGGGATAAAAAACCCTAAGAGGGATTTTTGTTTCGGACCCCGCTGGCAACAACTCGTGTATTGCTTTCGTTCGGTCTTTTCAATAGGAAGTGGAATTTGGTGTTGTGTTAAAAGTGACGTTGGTAAGTGTAAATATAGCTATTATTTAGACCACGTTTATCGAGTATCAAACATAATTTTGTGCTCATTAATTGAAGGTTGTGGAATAGCATCTAAGCATTATATGGCGTATTTTCAATGTATTTTTTTATTTTTTAAATGTGAAAATTTACCTACAATAGCAAATAGCGGAATCATAAATTTGCCACCTAGAATTGTATTAAGCTTAGCTACGGACTTTTTTTACCGCGTATTTCGTTACCTTGAACCCTTGCTTATGATTAATTGATGAAATAGTCACGAATAGTGCGTCTGACTATGCTCTGTCGGTGGAAATGAAATTTCTTTTGCAATATATTTATTTATGTGTGCTAGTTTATCTTATATGAATGTCCTTTTAATTATATGTTTAAAGCTGATATGTGGAATTTATTGATCGGTTGGTTTTGCTCAAGTATTTCAATTCAGTAACATTCATATCTGTTTGTTCCTCATATTTGTCAACTCGCAGTAAGAATAATTATATTGCACCAAGTCCATTAACGTATATAATGCAGGTCCGGCTGTTGTATTTTGACTGCCCTAAACGATCACTACTGTTGGCGGCCCATATTAATAGTTCAGAGCGAAATAAACCTTTATTTAGTAGTTGCTTGATTGAACAACCTAACTGATGCCCTCCGAAAATGAGAGCTTACGTAGGTGACAGATTGCAGCGTGCTGTGACTTAGTGTATTATTTATTTGAAAAATGAAGGTTAGAAATAAATTATTATATTTTTAGATAAAAATTATCATAATATTTAGTTTATAAAAATCCAGATCATCGTAATTGATTATTGGGTTTATATTTTTTGTGAAAATCTTTTGAATGGCATACAAAAATGCTTTCATTAAAAGCCAGAAACTGCTTACATTAAGTTACAAATCAATATATAAAAATAGAATAAAGATTAAAATGAGAAATAAAAACCCTTATTTGTAAAAACAGCTTTCATTTGTCTCCATATGGGTTTTAACATTGGTGATTTATCTAAAAGTAACACTAAAAAAGATTATTTCATTCAGTATGTGTTATTGAACTTACATGGTATTATGTATGTGAAAGATTTTATCGTTATGGTGTTTTAAGCATAGTAGTGTGAAATTTTGCTTCCAATTTAGCAACAGGATTTTCACTTGATTATATTGGTATACATGTGTTATTTAGAATTCGACTGTGAAAATGTAATTAAAAAGGACTGTTGATGGTAGAATTATATTTTTTATGATTAATTTTCAATGTTATACCAAGCAAGGCATAGTAGCATTGAGGAAATTGTAATACATTTTATTGGGTTTGGTTTCTGAGACATTTTTCTGGGTTTCAGAGCTAAATGAGCCGCTTGTGTTAGATTTTTTTTTTATGTGATTTCTTTCTCTGTGGAATATAAATATTAGAAAATGTTTCATAGAATTTTTATATGCTTTACATTAACAATTTAGACCGATCAAAGGGAATTTTTATTTTTATATTAAAAATAATGTATAGTTGTTAAACAGCTAACATGTAAACCTTCAGTGACATTTGATATTTGCTTATTGCATGTTATGCTATTAAGTTTGCTACTTTTGGCTACTGACTGTTTAGATAAGGAATACTTGCTTATCACCGAGCCTAGGTGTTTTTAGCCCAAAAGGGTTATTAATCTTATATCATGATTTTGCATTGATTTGATTTAAATGTAGTCTGATGTAGACCCATTGTTCTACTTTTCATTCAAATCTGTTGACGTTTAGTAAAATGTCAATTTTTTTTTTTTATTAAATCTGTGGTTTGGTACTTACGTATTATGACGACTACCTAGATATCTCGCCAAATCCGGCAACCTTTGTATGTTATACAGGTTAAGCCTAACATTGGTTATAAGCGGGATTTGAACCTGAGCCCTTTGGCACGGCAGTTGGCGACGCTAACCACTATACCGGTTGGGCGGCTATGAAGAAAGGTTAACTTTATTATAGGTTATAGAGGGCACTGAAATAAAGAGTATTATCTCGAACTAGTCTCGCATTTAAGGAAGAAAAGCCTTTTGATGCTATTTTGAAAGCTATTTCCTGCCATTTTCCTTATCATTAACGTCAATATTTTCTTTTAACCAGTTTTAAGTAAGTTAACTATATTGTGCTGCCATCTGTTATTTAAAGTTAACACTAAATGCCTCTCAATTTTTTAAAAATTTGTACGCATATTATGTATCAAAAATATAATTTATTTATGTAACTTTCACTGAAGCTTATTCAGAAGTAAGTTTAATAATTGTTAATTATCATTTACAATAGTAAAATTAAAAATGATTAATTTTTTCTATTCGTATTTGGTATATCATTTTTTTATATGTATACATATATATATATATTCGGGATTTTAGTATTTTAAGTTTTTGTTCTTTTATAATTGGGGCTTGCATTTTTAAAAGAATTTAAATTAATTTGCTTTGATGAAGTTCTTTTATTTAATTTATAAACATAAACTAGAAAATGCCAATGAAGATTTTTTATCTCCAAATGTCGCCAAGGTAGTCGTCATAGTACGTAAGTACCTGTGGTTTTTTGAGGAAGAAATTAAGCTGTTAAAAAACAGTAAATGCAGTTCTTAAAAAAAAAGTTTTACTTTTTAATTTAGCCACCCAGCCACGATAGTGGTTAGGGACTCTGACTGCCACACCAAAGGGCCCGGGTTTGAATCCCAGAGCAGGCATTAATTATGTATAGTATCTATGTGGCATGGGAGCATTCTAAATATGTGGTGAGCCAAAAGACCTCTAGAGAGGGTGGTA
>KK118141.1:51865-63165 GCA_000611955.2 Stegodyphus mimosarum | reverse complement strand
TCCCCCCCCCCCCCAGGATACTCTCCATCAAAATTGGAGGACGGAACTGAGCAAAGTCACACTGTCACCTGTATGATTCTCAAAGATCTTGCCAACAACAGGCGCAGTCTTGCGCTCCTTGCCACGATGAATTTCCCAGACTTGTTCTAATGCTGCTGTCAGACAAGTGAAATAAGTCACAAGAACAACAATAGTTTTTAATCTTAATGATTTAAGTAAAGGGGATTGATTATTATGAAAACAATAAAAAAATGGAAAAACATGCCAAGGAATATTTGGTATACTTAAATCTTTGTCTGATAAGTATAAGATGTAAGATTGCTTTCTAATTTTGTTCTGGTTTTTGTCATATCTGCTGCATTGTTGGCTACAAAACTGCAACTTTGATGTTTAAATTTGCTGTTTACTTTTTTAATGGCGTCAACAACAGCAAGTACAGGTAAATTTTCACTTGTATGTTGTGATAATTATGTATTAACAGTTTCCATTAAATGTTGCCGTTCCATCTGTTGTGCAATGCTTATGCAGATTAATGATTGATTGTGGGTTAGATGAGATATCTAGCATCATAGATATTGGTTGATTATCTAAAACATTACAGTATTTCTCTATTTATTCTTCTCATATATCATTTAATAATTTACCACCTAAGTTACTTATATATGGGAGCTTATCTATAATATAGCATCTGCAGTAATTTTATGAAATGAAGGTTTTTGACTATTTGAAATGATGCATTTGTAGCATAAAAAATTCTGAGAAAGTGAAGTTTTTACAATATATTTACTCATATCATACACTATATCATACGGATTAGTGCATTTATCATTAGATTTACATACAAGATTAGTGAAGTGACAACACTTTCTTGCATTGCACTGATATAGCATTTTAAAAGTATTTTTAATAATTTTACTTCTTAAAAAAGCTTCTGTTTTTAAAATATAGTCATTAAAGTCTCTACTTTCTAACCATTCACATCCTCTTTCTGAAAAGTCACCAGCCATTGACAACCAAATTTTCACCTAGCTAAGATGCAAAAGACAACAGCCATTTTCAAAAATGGTGTCACATTAAGACTTATGATAATTTTGTATTAATGCAACTACATAGGTGTAATTTGGTGGTCTTCCACAGATGCAAAGGTAAAAATTACTTATTGGGTGCAAGCTCGTGATTTTCATGACTTTTTTTAAAAAGAATTCCTAAACTTTCAGTACATAGGTTAGCAGACATTATCAGCTTATAAAAAAATATACATTTTAAATATGAATTTTAATTATTAAATAATGATTATATGATTCATGAAAAAATAAAACATATTTTTTTGTGAAATCCTTCTCAATTTTTTAATGCTGCTGTTCTTCTCATGTACATAGCTATTTGTTTTTGCTTAAAAACCATCTTCAGTGCAACAAAAACAAACATTAATGACTAATACTCATATGTTGTGTATACACATGCCTAAGTTGCCACATAAATACATTTTGGTAGTGTTATGAGTTGTTTGTTTTGGTGGCATAGTGGCAAATTATGCTTTTTGAAACTTTTTAGAGGAATGAAGATAATGTTGGGTTGGCAACTAAGTAATTGCGGATTTTTTTTAGAAAATCAAAGAGAATTTTTTCATGGAACTAAATAACTTTATTCTGTAATGTAATGTCCATTTTGATCAATGACCTTTTGCCATCTTTCAGGCAGCATCATAATCCCACGTTCATAAAACTTCTGGTTTTTATTAGCAAAAAACTGAATCAGGTACGATTTGACATCATCATCATTATCGAAATTTTTACCATTCGAGGAGTTTTGTAAAGATCGAAACAAAACGTAATCAGATGGTGCAAGGTCAGGACTATATGGTGGATGTGGCAAAACATCCCAACCAAGCTCCAATAATTTTTGCCGAGTGACCAAAGATGTGTGTGGCCTTGCATTGTCATGATGGAATACAACACCTTTTCGATTTGTCAATTCGGGCCGCATTTCTTCAACTGCATTGTTTAATTTCGTTAGTTGTTCAATGTAGACATCAGAATTGATTGTTCGGTTGGGTGGTAAGAGTTCAAAGTAGACAATTCCTTTGTAATCCCACCAAACTGATAACAAAACCTTCTTTTGCTGAATATCAGCTTTTGATGTTGTTTGAGTTGGTTCACCTGCCTGCTCCACGATCTTTTGCACTTGATATTGTTGTAAACAACCCATTTTTCATCGCCAGTTATCAGTAGTTTTAAAAATGGATCATTTTCATTACGTTTCTTTAGCAAATCGCAGCTGTTAATGCGTTGCGTTAAATGCGTTTTTTCAGTTCGTGAGTTTTTGAACATAGCCAAGTTGTTTTAAGTGATTTTGCAATGTATGTATGTGATACATGAAGCTTCTCTGCAATCTCACGTGTTGTACTGTGACGATCCGAATCGATTATTGCTTTGATTAGGTCGTCATCAACTTCAACTGGACGATTAGAGCGTTTTTCATCTTTGAGTGAAAAATCACCAGAACGAAATTTGGCAAACCAATTTTGACACTTCCGTTCTTTTAAGGTTTCGTCACCATAAACAGCACATAACTTTTTATGAGTTTGCAATGCGTTTTTCCCTTTGCGGAAATAAAATAGCAAAATATGACGAAAATGTTCCTTTTGATTTTCCATTTTTTAACGAACGCCAAACGAAAATTACGCAACTGATCAAAAAACTTTTTTTACTGATTCACAGCTGAATTGCCAACTATCAAATAACAAAACGTGTTTTACATTTGTACTACGTCTGCAAACCTAAAAATTCAACTGAAGCCATCTATGAGTGAAATCTGCAATTACTTAGTTGCCAACCCAATAGAAAGTACCAAAATCTCTTTAAAAGCAGGATTTTAATAAATTTTCTGTCATTTAAAAAATGGCAGAATATCTGATTTTAATCATTGATTTTTAAGAATTGCTGAATAAATCAGGATGTAAATATTAATTTTACATATTTGATTAAAATCATTAACATCTTCCTGATTAAAACATTAACGTCTTGTTTTGCATGCCACTAGATGAACCCACATAAAACATTCATTCTAGACAGAAATACTTATCAAGTGTTTATTAAGTAATTAGCTTTGAATTTGTTAAAAGTGAAATTATGTGATTTGAAAATTTTTACTCAAGTTACAATTATCATTTTCATTTCTTTCCCTTTCGTTGTTCCCTTCCTTTCTTTACATATTCTTCCTATGTGATTTAGGAATTGATTCATTCATGTAATTTTGATCTGAATTCAGGTTTAAACTACTCCACATGTAAATGCTGATATTTGACTAGCATAGTTCAATCTTTATAATGCTGATACCTTTTACTAGTGTACCATTATGTTGGTACTGTTTTACTTTGCTTTTATAGTGAATTTATTTAAAGTAATGGATAAAGTCAAATTATGACTTTATGCTAGATAACTTTAATTATGATATGATTAATTATGATATGATATTTAATTATGATTAATTATGATAACTTTATGCTAGAGTGTATTTTTTATTTAATAGTGCCATCATCATTATGCAGATGTGTTTCTTTTGCCTAGCAGTGCCACCTTTATATGTTGATTGCAATGAATCAAAATGGTATTTTTTGGTAATCAGAATTACAGTAAGTCACCAGTCAGAATTACATTAAACCATGCCCGAATGCAGTAGTTATGCCTTTATTACATAGCATATATAGTAACATCGTGTTGTGCAAAGTTAAATTCCTGTGTAAAAATTACTAAGAACAATGACTTAAACAATTAAAAAAATTCATCCCAAGGAGAAAATTTTTTCAAGTCCTCAGTTAAAATGTTCTTACCTTTCTTCATTTGGGTCCATTGCAAAATCACATAGTTCCTGTGCCTTTTTCAACATTATATTTAACTTCTTGTAAGGTAAAGTATTTTATCTTTTTTATTATGAAGGCTTTCACTGTCAGCCGGTATTATAGAATCATGTAGTTCTTTATTTATCATGCCTTGGTTAAATTTTTGACTATTTTCACGTCTGAAAATCCTTTGCAGCCATTTGCGTTTGCAATTTGTACGATTTCTTTGGATACATTTTCATTCGATGTAAATCCTTTAAAATTGTTGATAGCTTGTGTCCAGAGCTGATGCCATCAAGCATTCAGTGTTGATGAATGAACATTGAACCATATATGAGTGAAATTTTAGCACTGGACAAATTAAATGGGAATAGTTAAGGTAACACACATATGTGGAATCACAATTCACAAATCCATGTTTAGCAAGGGTTTACTGTATATATCATAATGAAAAGGTGAAAATCCATTTATTCCACCTCCTAGGTAATTATGAAAGATGTCATTATGAAAACTGGGGCGAATGAACATCGATGCTGTAATTTTTCCATTGACATTTTTATTTGAACTTCAGAAAAAGCTTAATACTGATTTCTTTTCTGAAATTTGATTTTTCAGTTGCAGATTTCTTTCCTTATTAATAAAAGTAAAGAATCATAATAAATTGCAAGATTTCAAATGATGAAGAATCAAGATTAAATATTCTTCCTAGTCAAAGATACCATCTATGCTGAAAGATTGCTCAGAAAAGCACAAAATGAAATTGTATTTACTACTACTGTAACACTGAAGTGCCACTCTAATGAAAAATCATGTTGAGAAAAGAAATGTTTACAGAGCAGATTAATAAAGTTTCAAGGAACTGTGGATTTTTTCCCTAGTACCTATTTTGATTTATTTGGAGATGTGAAGCTATCATGTTGGTAGAATTCTAGATAATGATGTAGTATGCAATCATTTTGTTTTTAGGTTGTTTCAAGTTTATCAGTTTGATGTGTTAAACCAAATACCCAGGGTCCTTCTATTTATATGCCATTGTTTCTTTGGTTCATGATGTTTTCTATGTCAGAATCATCTGAAGATAACTTCTCACCTTGCTCATTTCAAGCAGCATCTGATCCCTGTTATATTTTCGTTTTTCTCAAAGAAGTGATATGTTAGTTTGTAACGTGTGCCAGGAGCTGCAGAATGGTTATTGCTTGTCAAACATTTTCACATAGAGATTATGATACAAATCGTAACTTTTGCACACAGTATGATTTGTTTTTCTGCTAAACTTCTGGGTAGTCATTTAAGCAGTATTATAGTTCCAGAAATATACTAGTTAAATGTAATGGAATTAAAAATTTAATGAATTATTAAACTAATTAATGGAATCCTTTTTTATTTATGCATTTTTAATTATTTGTATATATCTTCATATTTGAAAATAGCATTTTATTAGCACCATCTAAGAAAAAATGAACTAAATGTGGTAGACTGCATAATACAGCAATCGGCAAAATATACACTACTGGAACACGTGTGTACGTTTGTTGATGGGGCATAGCTCTAGCTGCACATGTTCGCAGTAGTAAAAAGGAAGTTGTGTTGTGCAATTGTTGATGGAAATGGGTCTCTTGAGAGAAGAAAAAGTATTCATAGTTAAGCATTATTTCTGCTCCTACATAAGTGTTCTTGAAAGTGGACCGAGTTTCGTTGAAGATGAGGATGGCAATGCTCGTACTGTCACCCAAGAACACTATACGAGTTTAGTGATCGAGGCATTTCTTCAGGATTTGAGAAGGTTCTGTCATGCAAGGAACATTCAGATGAATAGAAAGTGGTATCAACAGGATGGGCGACCAGTCATACCCCTCGAGAATCTCTAGCCATGCTGCAGGGAAACTTTCCAGGACGAATTATTTCACTTGGTACAGACTTCCCATCTCATTCCCTTGATCTTACACCACCTGATGTTTACTTGTGGAGAATGTTAAAGGTGAGTGTAAACAGACCATGAAAGTTGCAGCTGTGAAGATCCACCAAGAACTGTGCCTGCATTACTTGAGCAAATCATCTGATTTTGCAAGAGTCTGTAGCAAACTTTGTTCCAGGATATGCTTGAGAATCTGCGTGAACGATATCAACATTGTCTACAGCAAGGCAGTGCACACTTTGAACACTTACATTATGCATACCGTGATAAATCAACACGCTAATAGTGTGTGTGTATGTATGTAGTGTGTATGTTGATTTCTTTCAGAAAAAATAAACTCGCAGATGACAGTAATATAATTTTGTTCATCTTTTCATTTCAGTACTGTATTTCTTGGCATATACTGTACATCATTTTTGAGTTCTGTTAACTGCAACTAGAAATGAATCACTGTACAACTCATCATTAAGCCAATTATATGTATTCTTCTTCATGACTCGGTATTTTTGTCTTTTGCATTTCAGAAAATAACTATTTTTTTCATAAAACTGTATAGTGTTAGGGCTGCCATTCTTAGATCTTGTTAGGTTTTGTGCCAATATTTACATTTGATATTGGGTGGCATCCTGCTGACCAAAAAGGACTAATTATTTTATAGGTTCTGCTTATTGGAATAGAATGCAGCATTGCAATAAATGCATTACTGTTCAGTGTATAGTAATTGAATCTTGTTAAAAGCGCAACCTAGAATATTACTCTATTTTCAGCTGTTTTTCATTTTTATGGTAATTGTACAGGGTTGTCTTGGTCACTGCAAGTGATTTCTTGTAAGTCTGTAGTATAGTATCTGTATGAGTGCATCAATTCATATTCCTTTTAATCTGGTCAAGTCTTCCATTATGCCCTTTGGAAATGATATATGCTGTATAATTTTTTTTTGTTTGTTTAATTTTCATACAGTAAATTTAGCCAAAAAGAAGAATTTAAGAGAATTTTGATTTACATCCAGAATTGGAGGGATTTCAGATCGAAGCTAAAAAAATTTACTCGGAGTATTATGAAAGTTGTATACAGCTGTAGATTTCTGCAATGTTACTATCATTCTATGCTAATGAGCCAAAACATTATGACCATCCTCACATTTTTGTACGTACTCATCTGGATGACGTGGACAGCACATGATTAAGTGAGAATGGTACTTAACTGCTGCTGTAGAAGCAGTGGTACTTAACTGCTGCACTTTTGTGTGTGATGGAATGGCTGCTGATCTAAGAGAATTAAATAGAGGGCAGATTGTAATGGCCTAGAGACCCATAATGAGTATCTCCAAAACTGCACTACTTTTAGATTTTTCATGATCTGCTGTTGTTAGTATTTATGCAAAGTGGCTAAACAATAGTGAATTTCTTTTATATTTTATTGCTGTTTATATTTCCAGATTCTTATGTTTAGAGGTACTTTACTGTTAGTGCCACAACATAAAGTCTAGGAGAGTTTATCTGAGTCATATGTGAACTTTGTCATTAGTCATATGCTTATATATTTGTAATACAATTGCATTAAATTTCAAAAAGTTCTAGGCAACAGTAAAGCAAAATTACTTGAAATGCTGATCACTGCAGAAAATAAAAATACTAAAATATTATTTTTGGTTGGTGTGATGTAACAAATCATGATTTCACTACTTAACAGACAGTTAAAAGTTCATTCAGTTTCAGAGAGACAATAAAAATTCTCCAATAATCGTTTTCCTCTTGAAATATTAGTTATTCACTATTTTTCAGTGTAATTGTTGTCAGTGTCAACAGTAGATCAGATGATGATGATGTTTAGATGTTCTTCAGACAGATTCTTCATTCCAAAACATTCACTATGCTATTCCAGTGTATAAAATTGCATTTTTGGGCTACATAATGTGATAAAAAAAAAGCAGTGTCAGTATTTGTTGCTGCATATCTGCATAATTGAACCTCAGAGATGATCCCCAAGGAAAAGAGAGATTAGTTTTTAGATAGAAATTTTGAATTTCATCATCTTCACATTTGCGATGCAAAAATAATTCTGGATGTAACAGGAATGGAATAGTGGGAATTTACTCTGTGGAGTATTCTTTACAGCTGATCATAAATAAGAATTTTATAATTTTGTCTTGAATTAAGTGCTTGTCAATATTTGATAAAATATACAATCGAAGAATAAATGATATTTATTCTTCGATTGTTACCTTATAAGTTCACTATTAAAATATATATATGTTTCCTTTTATAGTATTGTTTGTCCATTCGAGAACTTACAATTTAAAACTAAGCAAATCCTGTAATAAAGTTTTTAATGAAGCCTTTTCTTCTTTTTATTATGTGCATTTCAGTATTCGTTCAGTATACCTTTAGTATACTACTGCTACTTGGAAATTCTTTCAAGTATACTTTAGGAGACACTCTAGAACATGACCCCCTTCTAGTCACAAAAGCATTTTTTTAATCCAATTAAGCACAATTTCTAATGAAATTTCGTGGTATTTGGTTCCAAAACAGTATCAGATGATTTAATTGCTATAAATTGATTTGTTGTTCCAAAATGTCTGATCAATGTTCAGTTAATTGATGTCTGAAAACTTTCTGGAAAGTTTTGCTCCATGTTCTGTGAACTGTTTTTGATCTGAGTGATATGGTGTGGATATTTTCTGTTGAGCGGGGGGAAGGTTCAGGAACACCAACAATTAAACAAAAATTTTTATTTACAAAATCTGAGATTGAAGAATATAACAAAGAAAAAGGTGTACTGTGTAAAAGCGACTTTTCTTCCAACTAAGATTCTTGCATGTCACTTTCAAACACTTCCTGAACGTCACTTTCAAACACTTCCTGAACAATAGGGAATCACTTCTTGGTTAGGGAAAATTCATATTATTGACGTTGACTTCAAACATCTGCCCTTAAGCGGTGATGTGTATGTGCGTGTGTGCGTGAGGGAGAGGGTTAGTATTTTCTATCTTAAGACAAAAACAATAAGGAAAATCCCGTCTTGGTTAGGGAAAATTCATTGTATTGACGTTGACTTCAAACATCTGCCCTTAAGCGGTAATGTTTATGTGAGGGAGAGGGTTAGTGTTTTCTATCTTCTCATATGTGAATTAGAGTTTCAGAAAGCATTGCTTTCTTATACTCTGTATCTGGTGAAGAGCATCGGTAGAACAAAATAATAAGTATGGACAAGAAGACGTAAGTATAAATCAAGTGGCCGCCATCAGTTGATGAATAAGGCGACTTGCTGGTAGAAGGTCCGAATCAGTGAACTGAAGAGTCAAGTATGGGTAACAGAAGTTAAGGATGGAGAATGTCAGATGGATATTTGTGTTTTTCTCTGGGAAATGGAAAGCATCTAAGAGAGCTGATGTAGTTGTTAGAATGAGTGAGAACAGAATAGAAGAAGTTTCTGGCAAGTTTTTGAATATAATCTTGGATTGTGTCTACTTTCAGATCGCGGTGGATGTACGAATTTGGAATGAACCATGGCGCGTTTAGAATCTCTCTCAGGGCTTTGTTTTGAAGAACTTGGATGTGCAGAAGATGAGTTTTGGCAGCGTGGCCCCAGACAGGACTAGCATAGAGTAATGCTGGTTGAAGTATAGATTTATATAAGATGAGTTTATTTGAAACGAGCATATGACTTCTTCTGCCAAGAAGTGGGCGCATAGTTGCAAGCGTGATATTAATTTTTTTCACTGTTTCCCTGAGATGTTTCTGAAAGGTCAATTTTTTATCTAGAATGACTCTAGATATTTGACTTCGTCAACCCAGTCAATTTCTGCATCAAATAGAAGAGGTCTAGGTGGAGTGAAATTTATTTGTCCAAAAAGTGAGCCATTTTTCTAGATGATTGAGGTAATGTTGAAGAAAGAGCTGGGCAACAGTAACTGTAGAAGCTTGTCTAAGACAAAAAAAATAAGGGAAATCTCAAGACATATGTGTTTGGAATGGGATATTGCTCATACTAATTTTCTTCGTTGGCAGAGAAGGGGGAAAATTACATTACAAGGAACTTCAGTTAATATAGCAAATTTCGCTCATCTTTAACTCTTTAATTTGATTCATCTTTTCATTTTTTTGCAGGCTATTATTATTAAAACCCTCGTATCAGAATTAAAATTCGATTTTTTCATTATGTCAAAAAGAATTTCTAATTCTGGAGCTACAGCAACGTTTGCAAAGCGAAAATATGTTTCGATGTCAATGAAGTAAGAAATGTAATTGCCTGCAAAAAATTATAAATAAATAAAGACACATCCGTTCAAAAACTATTTGAAGAGTGTGGCATTGGAAAATCAACAGGATGCCAGTAAAAAAAAAAGGGGGGGGGCGGTTCTGTAGATTTTGACACCTCAGAACGAGACGGATCGCGCAGTGAGGGCATTTCATTGATGGGCCCAAAGGCAAAATATTGAATTAGGAAATGAACTTAAAAATTGAGTGCATATGTATGACAGGTTGGTTAATCAAGTTTAAAAATTGCCATAGTGTAAGGCAGGTAAAAATTTCTGGCGAAAGAGCTTCAGCTGATACTAAGTAACCGCGCAATTCACAAAATTTTTCCAGAAGAATTAATAGTGAAAAATTATCTCATGAACAAATGCGTAACGCTGACAAAATTGATCTTTTCTAGCAATCTTGGCCTTGAAATACTGTGGTGACCTCTGCAGAAAAGTTCCAACTAGTGTCAAAGATTCCTAAGTAAGACTAACGGTTTTGGCACGTATAGATGCTGCAGAAATGCACAAATGCAAACTTTTCGTGATCGGGAAAAAGTTTTTGGCTATTTAAAGGAGTAAAAAATAAAAGAGCATGGATGACACAAACATTAAAGCAAGGCTCAGAGACATTTGAGCCGTAGAATCGAAATATGAAAAAAAATTGCCCTGTCATTTAAGAAAAAGTCCTATTTTGTATCAAAATACTTATATTAGAGCAATACTATATATAAATCTAATACATATCCTAAGTCGCGCTTTCGAGACATGAAAAATGCAAGTTGAATTTCGTCAATCGGCCCAGTAGAACGGTAGATATAGAACTGTCTTTTTTCTTTTCGCAGTGTACATACATCATTCAGCCATTGGATAGCGTGTAAGGTTCTTCCTTCAATCTCTTGATTTTCTTCGTAAGCATAAACTGTGAAACCTTATGTGGAGGACAGTGAGCGAATCTAGGCTATGTCCTTTAGTGTTGCAGAAACTACAAAGTCAGAAGGAGGGTTTAAAAGTGACCCTTTAATTCAAATATTTACAACTCTTCCAATTGAGAGTAAGCCACTACTTGGGCTGAACTAAAATAATATGAAAATAAGGTGTGTTAACAAATTCAATTCCCTAACTTAATTCTAAGTAGGACGGCGACGGAAGCTTAACTCTTAGTGAAATGCAATTATGCGAATTTCACTAGCAAACACTGGTAATTGCAAAATGGCCTATGAAGGCGAACTTTCAGTAGACAGAGGAAATCTTTGCGCGCACAGCCTTACGGCGATAAATCCAAGGCTCTGTCTTTC
>KK118141.1:14501-46287 GCA_000611955.2 Stegodyphus mimosarum | reverse complement strand
GTAATTGCAAATTGCCTATGAAGGCGAACTTTCAGTAGACAGAGGAAATCTTTGCGCGCACAGCCTTACGGCGATAAATCCAAGGCTCTGTCTTTCCCCTCGTTAACTCTTGCCTTTTAAACTGCTAACAGATATATGCGATTTGCATAAATATCTCACTCGCGCTAAATTCGGGCAGCAACTGAAACTTTGAGAATTCGATAGGAAAGTTCAAACTAAAAATAATTTGGTTAATTAAAATAATGAATGCTACAAGCGGAGCTCTGCAAAACACTGACATGCGGATATGAAATAGCCTTTTCAAAAGGCTTGCTAAATTTTCTGAACCGTGGCAAGACCATTCAAGAACTTTTGAAATATTTTAACAAAATCTGTTGTTTGGAGCATTGCAGGGTCATATGAGGATGTATCTGCAAATATTTTTAAAAATGCTTGGCATAATTTACGGCCAGTTATATTCCATGGTTGTGGTGATGATGAAAACAGCCAGTTTGAAGGTTTTCGGATAGTACAAGCAAAACGTGAAATTTTCCAATTAATAAAATTGGTGAAGTAGTGATAATAAATGAAGGGTGTAATAGAAGTTTTCCATTGCCATGACAGTGCTCTAATTATCAGTCAATTAATGGATGGCGAAATCTTTCATATAGTTTTTAACCCAGAAAACATCGTTACCGATAGTGAAGAAAATGGCAAACAAGTTGTTGGATAATTAAACATTCTGACTGACAGTTACTGGAGACGAATAATGGAATTTTGTAACTGAGCAAGAAATTATGTCTATTATAAAATTAAAGCACAGACAACCGCAATCAGCAATCAACGAACGCACAACGAAATCTGCAATGGATTTTAAGTCCAGAAAATATTGCTACCGATAGTGAAGAAAGTGACAGAGATGTTGTTGACGAGATTTTGATTGACAGTTTAGTGAAAATTCTCGGTATGTTAAAAACGGGACTTTGAAAAATGGAATTTTGTAAGCTGAACTAGAAATTATGTACATCTATAAAATTAAAAGTGTTAGCACAAGAAATGAAACAGCTTGAACAACTTACATTGAAAAAAGTGTTTAATAAAACAAAAAATAAATAGTCTGGTTATATGTAAATTTTGATTTTTTTAAGGCATTAAGTGCTTCTTTATTTCAAAAGCAATTTCATATTTTTAATTTTATTATTTCTACATGTCATCGTACTAGATATAAATTGATGATCTAAAATCCTAAATTCGGACGATTCCGAATCTCGGTATGAATATATTCCATATCTAAATATTAAGTTAAACGTCTACGTCATTAGTAATGAAAATATTAAGAAAACTAATTGACAGAAATTATTATATCGATTGTTTAGTGAATTTACATTGTTAGTGTTGCTTATTTATTAGTATTCGTAGAGAAATTTAATAGAATGGCAAAATTACACAACATAGGCATACGTTACTTTTAAATACATTCATAGAGAAAATTAAATAATTTAAGTTTTCCTTGACCTTGGTGGGTAATTCTTCTGAAAACCATTTCTAGCACGTGTAGGAAGGATAACATGTGATTGTGAAGGATAACGGAAAAGCCGGCCGGTATCTAATCAAATATTCAAGCGGCGTGTGGGATTCTTTTGTAATGAGCATGGCCGTAATCTTGACACGTCTATTTCGGAGACAGCGTCAAAAGTAAGCGATCGTTAAATAGAACTGGAATACACATGAAAAAAAGATTTTTGACTTCTGTTTTTCAAGGCTACGTTTACAAAGTACCACTCTTTATGAAATGAAAATAAGCAATGAAATCATCGGGAGAGGCAGCAGGTGAAGTTTTCTGGAATGATGATGTGAACTGGTTTAGAGTGTAAAGTAAAGAAACGTAAAATGCATCTTTAAATCAGCGGTCTCAAATTCGCGGCCCTCGAAGCAATTTTATACAGGGTGCGGCAGCGTTCATAGCGTAATTTGACTTGCGTAGTACAATGACGTACTGCATGAATGCGCGCCAGATCGTGCCGCATTCGTGTACTAATGAGCTGTCATTTCGAGTATATAGTTATTTCAAGAATAACGGCTCTGTTTTTGCTACCCAGCGTCTATTTCGGCAACATTTCAACTTGGGACGTCATGGGAAAGTTCCGGATGGACGGACCATTGTGAGGTGGGTAAGTGCATTTCGAACAACAGATTCTGTTTGCGATGGCAAACCGGGAAGAAGTGAAAGAACTGTGCGGATACCAGAAGCCGTGGAAAATGTTCTTGCTGCAATATTGCGTAACCCAAAAAGATCTGCTCGTGGTCATTCGCAAACTTTGCATATGTCCGATCGCTCACTCAGGAGAATATTGCACGAAGATCTCCATTTTCACCCGTACAAGCTGCAGGTTGTTTAAGAAATTAGGCCTCGCGATTGGGTTGCACGAGAAACATTTTGCTTAACCATGCGTGAACTCCTTCGCTTAAATCCAAAAATGTTGCACACTATCCTGATGTCAGATGAAGCTCATTTTGAGTTATGTGGTTCAGTGAATAAACAGAATATGCGTTATTGGAGTGATGTAAACCGCATGAACTACACATCAAGGCATATGACAGGCATTATATTCAAAAAGTAATCCACGCAATGAACAATGATTTACACAAAAAATCCAAAAAAAAAAAAAAAAAAAAAAATAAAAAAAAAAAAAAAAAAAAACCTATATTAGAACAACACATTATGTATGTCAAAATACCTATATTAGAACAATGCTCATATATAAATCTGATACATATCTGGAGACACGAAAAACGCAAGTTGAATTTCATCCGTCGGCCCAGTAGAACGGAAGAAATAGAATTGTTCCCCCCTTTTTTTCTGTGTGTACTATCGATGCGTATGAAATAATCGAGGACCTTTGGAAATTATTCTTATGAAAGGAGTGGTATAGAGGATATTATTTTCCGAAATGAAAATTGTTAACGGGTAAATATAAATTGAGATAAAATGGTTGGATTTAGCAAGTGATGATGCAATTGCTGTAGCCAGTAAAAAAAGGGGAGTAGTGGTAAAATTAAGCAATATAGTGAAAGAAGGAAAATTTCAGAATACTTTTTATACTATATAATGTGTTATTCATCAAGAAGCTCTTGGGCTAAAAGTTTGCACATGAATAATGTTATAGAAACAGTGAAATTTTTATCCATGGACGAGCTCGACTATATATGTACTTGCGTGGGATATTTTAGAGGTTCACAATCGTGGTATGTTGATTGAACTTAGCAGAGAGCTGACTAGAAGAGATTAAACCAATCACTTTTTTAGTCGCGACCAGGATGATTTTACGAGAGCTATAGCTTGAAGTTACTGCGTAGTAAATGAAATGATGAAATTGCACACCGATGTGCCAAGTTCAATATATACTTTATTTTTGGATACTCTTGAAATATCATTTAAATATATTTTAATTGGTACAACATAATTGATGCAAACTGCACCCGGAAATTTCATATATGCATGTTACATCTTAAACAATAGAGAAGACGGTGGAGCAACGAATATTGTACTGATAATGGTAAGACAGAAAGTGCGACGTAGTATGGGCTGAGTTCTAGTGTTTAAGTTCGGAGCAGTGATTGGATAAATGTTTTTCGCAGTGGAGAGAAATCTCGGGGAAAGAATGGAGTAACGTGCTGCAGTGTGACGCAAAATGATGCAAATCGTATCCTTCTAGAGGGGATGTGTTTAATTAACAATTATGAATTTTAAGGTCTATCGCTAATTGGTTCCAATTAGGTTCAGTTATTTTGTTTAATCTGTTCTACATGTATGTGTGTATTTTACACACGCACCCGCATACATTTGTATATATACAAGGTGTTTCATATAGAATAGAACAAAAAGAAAAGATACCTGTAAACCCTGCAATTACTTTATTTTGATAGATTAAATTTACAGTGAAACTGTATTATGTGTGCCTTTCCGGGTACACAACAAAATATCTGTCTGGTATTTCAGTTCCTCCCACATTCGTCACAGAATATCTTTTGTTAGAGATTTGTTCGAGAATGTTTGAGATTTGAGTACTTCGGTTATGCTGCTTCAATTGCTGTAAGTTCATGATAGAATATCCTTTGTTGATGATTTGAGTACCTCAGTTATACTGCGTCAATTACTGTTAAGTTCTAAAAAAATGGAGGCACGAACACTTTGTCTTTAAAAAAACCCCATAAGAAAAAATCACAAGGGGTGAGATCTCGGTGGCCGGCAAAGCAACGACATCATCCAGCACGGCCAATCCAGCGATGGGAGTAGACTATCATTCAAGTCCTGGCATACGTTTTTATGCTAATGGCACAGTCTTGCTGCAGAATGAAGCTGGGAACAATTTTCTCAAGCTGAGGGAACAACCGTTCTGACAGCTGGTCTTGGTAAATGCACCTGTTAGTCGATTTTTCCCACACTCATGTTCCATGACACCATGTGGGTTTTCCGTGCCCCCCAGTCATAAATTATGGCGATTAACTTTGCCAGAAACGTGAAAAGTGGCTTCATCCGTAAACATAAGTTTGTTCGCGAAATCATTTACCTCTAGCTTATCTGGAAAATTCTCACCGAAAGCTCTAGTTAGTGGTTAGTCGGAAGGTTTTAACTCCTGCATCATTTGAAAGTTGTAGACTTGGAATTGTAGAAGTTTTTGTAACACACACCGTACTGTTACATGAGGCATCTTGAGTCCTGAGTTCGCATGACGCGTTGGTCTTCAGGGTCTTCGCAGAAACATTTCACGAATTTTTTCAATCACTTCAATTTGGGCTGGTATTCGTCCTGGGCTGGTTTTCTTACACAAGCAACCCGTGTTCTGAAACCTCTTCACCCACCGTTCGATGTTGTGACGATGCAGTGGTCCTTTCCCAAATTTCGAGCTAATATGTAGCTCGATGATAAACGACGATGTCTTGTCGTATTCCAAAACACAGTACGTTTGCCAGGGTTGCCACGCTACCTGGAAAACCGGAAAAAGTCAGGGAATTCGAAAATTGACCAAAAAATTCAGGGAAAAGTCAGGGAATTTAAATATTGTCAAAATCTGGAAAAGTCAGGGAATTTCATACAGCGATCACCCCCAAAAAACTCGAGTTTTGCGCCGACGTTGGAAGCGATTCCTTTCTTGACGCGCGTTAGCGTCATACAAGCAGCTGGCACAGAACCAGTTTTCGCAGCTCCAATCAGATTGTCTTTTAGAAAGGCAAAGCAAGTGTCCAGTAGCTTTGGTTTCCAGTAACCTCGAGAATCGAGACACGCGCCGCCCAACCAGTATAGTGGTTAGCGTTGCTGACTGTCGTGCCGAAGGGCCTGGGTTCGAATCCCGGAGAACGCATGGATGTTTGTAAATGTATAGTGTCAGTGCGACATGGCGGCACTCTAAATATGCGACGAGCCGAAAATCCTCTGTTGTGGTTTTGTGGAAGGGGAGAGGGGTGGGAGACCCTCGACCCGTCCCCCGAGGAGCTCTCCATCAAAATGGGGGGGGGGCAGGGCGGAACTGAGTCAAATAGCACTGTAACCTGTCAGGTGCCAACGACAGGCGTAATCTTGCGCTCCTTGCCACGAGGAATTTCGTGGACTTAAAGCTGACTATACGTCAGACAAGTGAGCATAAGCAACAACATCGAGAGACGCGTATGTGCAGTGCATGTTCAACTAAAGAAAATAAGTATTCTTGTATAAAGCAAAATCAGTTTAATCATAATATACGGTATTATGAAGGTTAGAATAGCCTTCATGTACGATACATACGGGATTTGACGACATTATGATGAGCAGTAAACGGGTCATTTTGGTGTTGGCAGCGATTTTCAAAATCGGGCGTAGGCCGTAACGTATAATAGGATTTTACCGAAAAATCTTTTAAACATTTTTTTTAATTATTATTTTTCCTTTTTAATAAATGCCTTATTTGCATTTTGCAGTAAAATAATGAAAAAAATAGGAATCAGTCATCTAGGGTAACCATTTAATATAATTATATTCCCCAAAATATCGTTGATTATTGTAACAATTATTTTAATGTTATTCATATCATTTAATGCTACTTCTTCCCTGTAAATTTATTTTTCATTAGTAAATAATATTTTCAAATTTCTTCTCTAGCATAATCCAAAGCTAATTCTAGCAGTATGATGACATAACATCACGAAATTTAATGCACACATTTTTTGCGTATGTATGCTGCTAAATAAATATAAAATACCTAAATTTATTTTGAAAATATCATTAAATAGATTTCTTTCTTTCGTTTAGCTGCAAAAGTTTTTGCAAAAAAAAAGATGTTTTTTATTCCAGATTGGACAGAGTCTAATCTCAATCTTCAGTGAAGAAAACAACTATTATAGTTAAAATAGTAATGCTTTGGAGATTATAAGTCATGTAATTGGCAAATTTTTGTGTTTTCAAGTGGTACCATAATTAGTTTTCCTCTTAGCACAGCCAAAGTGCATTGCGCGAATAGACTGGAATTTTCTTAAAACACACCTGGAAAACCTGCAAAAGTCAGGGAATTTCATTCTCCTGTTTGAGTGGCAACCCTGGTTTGCTCCTGCATGGATGGCGCCATTTTGATTAGCAGTGCCTCTAGCGGCGATTTCATTGCCGGAAGATTTTTCGCTGCTGCGAGATAAAACTTGTATAATGTAGATTCAGAATTGTATAAACTGTCATTAAAAAAAAAAATGCCTCAGCTGCCTTCAGATAATACAACTGGCCATCATGCAATTTGATTTTGAGACCACCATTTTAAAAAAATGACAGGAAGAATAGAAAAACTTTTGGCCGTTCAGAATTGTGGTACTTTGACCGTTTTTATAATGGCGACTCCTATGTGTTCTTAATTTAGCATATATATTAGCGATTAAAGTAAGGAAAAGTCAGTAGTGTGTACGATTGTGGTGAAATTTTACTACCAGTTGTATATATTACTCTGCCTAAACAGCATGGGTTCTCCACAATGGGAAAATGCGTAGTGTATCTATAGACGCCCTAAGAGAAATTTTTTATGAAACATTCTAAGATAGTAAAAAGATGTTTTTCATTTTTTGGCTTCATTCCGGATCTGGGGTAATATGATAAATTTCAGAGAAGACGGTGATAAAATTTTGATATTTGAAAGAATTTGTGTCAAAAGTCAGCTAACAGAAATTTATTGGTGATAAACCAATACTTTAAATTAGAATTTCCTCAGTGAAAACCAGATTGACTAAATTGAATGTTTTGAAAATTGAAACCGCAAAATGTTACTTAAAAAGAGACAGCAAAGAGAATACAGAGCAAAATTGTGCCAAGCAATTTATTTAATAAAGAAAGAAAACGAAATGCTGCTAAATTTGCTTTTGTTATCGAATACAATCTTAATAGTAATAGAAGTAATAACCATTTAAAGCGCTCTATTTCCTACTATTCACACACGTTTGAAGCTTTGGTGTAACAGATTAATTAGCTTATCTACGGATATTTTATTTGGGAACGAGATCAAAATACCTATGGATAATATGATTTATTGCATCTCTGGGACTACATCTGAAGCACTGCATCACGTACCATTCTGCAAAGCTCGTGAACCTTCAGCTACGTAAATACTAAATAAGTGCCATGCATGAGAAATGCAAAACACAGGCCGTGTTTATTCTTTGCTAAAATTTTCTGGTAGGAGTATATTCGCGATTTTTAATGTAAAATTTCGAATCAATTCGTCCTGTAGCATTTTATTATTTTAATTTCCTGTGACGAATAAGTGGAGGAACTTCCGTTTTTTGATAAACGTTCTTTTAGATTTTGCCTAACTATTTTCGATAAACATTCTTTTTAGCATTTTTTTTAAATACGTGCTTAAAACTAAGCGCAGTAAATGTTTTAAAATTTCATGCTGCTCAAAAATTTAATATTTATTTTGCAGTGTAATGAAAAGAATGCTGAAGAAAAATTTCGTTGAATGATTAAGAAATTTAAATTTTAAGATTTTAGTAAGCAGAAGGAATCGGTCGGAAAGAGTTTTCAGGAAGGCATATTTTTGAAGAACCGGGTGGAGGTTGTTTGGTGATGCATTATGAATACACATCGAAATTGTAAATTTCAAAAGAGTTTATGAAGTGGGTGGGTGGCCCATCTCACCTGGGCTTTTGAGAGATCTTAACCTTAACACACGGGGTGTGTTTACTATTTTTGTTTTTAAATTAACTAATTGTTTGGATGCCCGTTGCAGTTATTCTGGATCTTGTTAATTCGTTTCTGTATCTATCAGGAAAATAATTCTTCTGGTACTGATGTTTTTACAAGAGTGGCTTGATTTTGTCTAAAAAATGAAGGATACTTTTGCATTTTCTTTCTTTATTCCAAAGGGGCTTTGTGCCTGAAAGACCATTGTTTTCGTTTTGCGATTTTGCCTTGGTTCACTTTTCAAACTGTTGCCACCAAATATTGCAGCCCTGTATTATATATAAAGAAATTAAATAATGAATGTGCATAAATGTATGTGTGTTTCTCGCATTGTGATAAAACGACGGTACCTAGAGCCGTTGAATTTTGAATGACATAATCTTGCTGCGAATATGGGCATCTGGAAGCCCAAATTTGAAATTTGGAATTTGTTTTATTATCGATTTCATATTTTGTAAAACTTTAACGAATTTTTGGTTAACAAACTCACGGACTTCAAAGCGAGCAATGGCAGCGTTGTGCAGGGAAAAAAAAAAAAAAAAACATTTTTATCTCCAGAGCGTGAGACTGTGTATAGGAAATTCTAAAGATATGCTCAGTTTAAAATTATTTTGCGATATTGTTCTTTAACTGAATTTTATGGTTTAAGTGCGAAGAACATGATATTTAATAAATAAAGGTAACACACAAAATGTTAAAAAAACGCCCCTTTGGACGTAATTTAAAAACTGAGACTTTTCCGTTTTTTTTTTTTAAAGGTTAGTGAACAAAATAATATGAAGTGATTTATATATATATATATATATATATATATATATATATAACGTATATGCAAATTTTGTAGTCCGATTTGCCACCTATAAATTTTATTTTACATTCTTTTAATCTTTCATTTATCCAGTTACGGCCCTGTATCTTAGAGGCTGGTTAAGGGGGAATCTACTGTAACTGGTTGCAGTTAATTATTTGATTACGGCGAAGCATACGAAAGCGATCTGCGGAAGGAGACGGTTGCTTTCATTAAGGATTTTTGAAACGTTATGAAAAGCTCATGTAGCTATCCCGTTCGACGGGATTCAAACCCACATCGCTCTTAATTATCTTTACTCAGCCATTGTGAATAATATTATTTGTAATAGTTTGATATAGTTTAATGGTATCGATTTATTTATTGTTAATGTTCCATAATTTTAATTACATTGACTTAAACTTATTTTGTCATTTGGACTTTAAAATGCAGCTTCGGAGAACGGGCTGTCTACATGGAATTTTCATTGCTTTTTTTTGCAATATGTACATATGAGGCAGTTTCCCCATTTTGAAGTTCTCCCCAAAGGCATCTCTTCCTTTAGGAGGGATAGTATCTCGCGTTTTGCCGTAATCAGATTAAAAATATTCTTATTATTATAAGCTTTAAGCAATCGAGTTCAAATTTTATACACAGACTGTTGTTGATGATATTGCAGTGTGCTGAAGTGAATTTTTTTTTTAAATTAAATGTTCGAACGATTTTTCGCACGTATCTTCTTTTAGCGAGCATGCTAAAAGTCTCAGAAATTGACTGTTTCCACCATCGGACAGAGCGGGATAAAAATATGTTAAAGGAAATTTATATCAAATTATTAGCTTATTTCTGATTTTTTGGCGAATTTTCGAAAATCGCTCGATTTATTTTGGCTGTTTGCCGTTTATGATTTTAAAATCTCAGGATCTAAAAATGTATGGGTTACAAAATTTTGAGCTTTTTCCAGATTAAAAAAAAAAAAAGGTTCGCCCTCTTTTAAAACAAGAAAGATTAAAAAAAAATAATAATAATTGAGAATTTTTTACATTTTTTTCCTCCCAATAAAAATATACTATAGTGTGAAACAGAAGGGCTTCTACCTCCGACATTTCTGAGAAAACATAATGCTTTCAGATTTTAAATTACGACCGAAGGGGCGTTTTTTTTAACGTTTTGTGTGTTACTTTTTTTTATTAAATATCATGTTCTTCGCACTTAAACCATAAAATTCAACAGCGGTATCGCAGAATAAGTTTAAAATGAGCATATCTTTAAAATTTTCGATACACAGTCTCGCGCACTGGAGAAAAAAAAAATCCCCCCATCCCTACAGCGTTGTCACTGTTCGCTTTGAAATCATTTGAGTTTGTTAATGAAAAATTCTTTTAACAGGAAATCGATAATAAAACAGATTCCAAATTTGAGCTTCCAGTTGCCCATATTACGGTATTCAAAATTGGACGGCTCTAGGTACCGTTGTTTTACCAAAAGTGAGAAACATAGATACATTTATGCAGATTCCTCATTATTTAACTTCTTTAAATATAACACAGGGAAAGAATATTTGGTGGCAACAGTTTGAATAGTGATACGGACATTTACAGTGAATCGACGCAAAATGCCAAAACAGAATTAATAGTCCTTTGAGCTAACGCTCTTTTGGGCTAAAGGGAAAAAAAAAAAAATCTGAAATTTTTCAGATTTTAAATTACGTCCAAAGGGGCGTTTTTCTGACGTTTTGTGTGTTATCTTTATTAAATATCATGGTCTTCGCACTTAAACCATAAAATTCAGTTCAACAGCAACATCGCAAAATAGTTTTAAAATGAGCATATCTTTAGAATTTTTGATACACAGTTCCGCACGCTGGAGGTAAAAAGTTCCCCCCTTCCCCGTACAATGTTGCCATTGCTCGCTTTTAAATTGAGTTTGTTAATCAAAAATTCATTCGTTAAATTTTTACAAAATATGAAGTAGATAATAAAACAAATTACAAATTCATGCTTCCAAATTACAAATTCGGGATGCCTATATTCGGGTGGAAACGTACTGTTGCGTTATACGGGTTCGTGGATTTGAGAGTATCCGATGAAAACACGATGCAGAACAATAAAAAGCACAATTTATTTACAAGAATCACTATTTCAAGCACAGTTCCAAAATTACCTTTAAAAGCGTCGAAAATCTACAATAAATACGTTGAAACAATCAGCAACACAGCTTCAAGCTGTAACTGTAAAGGTAGCTTCACGGCAACACTAAACTTATAATAAACACCGTGGAACAATTACCAATACACTGTCAAACTATACTGTAAAGGTAGCTTCACGGCAAAGCACTATCTCGATCGCTTTCCGTTCACAAAACTCTCGTGTAGCTTAGCACTCACAGTAAGCAGCCATTCTCACAATGCCGGCTCTCAGAAACGCAAGGGTTTATATAGCTTTTCCTTAGGTTCCACACGTTTCGAGAAATATCTCGACAGGAAGTTATTCTAGAGCTTCCCGATTGGACCATGGGATATCGCCCATTTGGTCGCCAATCTGGCAACCCTCCCATACACTATTTTATGGCAACCCTAGTGCCATGCCGGAAAGCTTACATACAGGCGCAACCGCCGAATTTTTCGCAACAGTACGTTATTCAAAATTGGGTGGCTCTAGGTACCATTGTTTTATCACAGTGCTAGAAACAAACATACATATATGCAGATTCTTCATTATTTAATTTCTTTAAATATAATACAGGGCGATGATGTTTGGTGGCAACAATTTGAAAAGTGAATCGGACATTTATCAACGCAAAATGCCAAAACGAAAACAGTCGTCCTTCAGAGATAAAGCCTCTTTGGACTAAAAAAGAGAGAGAGCTTGAACCACCCTTTTCTTTTTTTAACGATTAAAGGATTGATTATAGTTTAAAAGTATTTGCAGTAAAATTTAGCACATAATTTTTAATTCTTAACATAAGTTTATATGCATTTTCCCAGCATTTCATTTTAAAAGTTGATTTTTTTTATGTTAGTTTGGTTCTTAATATTATTGTATTTTTTATGGGGTTTTAAAAATCTATCATCCCCTCCCCCCCCAAAAAGTGTTATAAGATTCGAAATTTTCCAAGGTTATAAAGCAAACTTTTCAACCTTCTTTTAAAACACGAGTTATAAAAAAAATATTAATTATGCGAATTCTTAGAATTTTTTAAAACTAATCGCATTTTTATAAGCTTTTATTTAACTCTGTCATGGTTTTCAGTCGGTATGGTTAAAACTTTGCCGTCGAAAACATGGGCTCACCAGCGACCGAGTGGTAAAATCGCTGAACACTGGAAGTTCCGACCTGGCTGCATGGGCGTTTTCGTAGTTTTTATCCTTGTGTAACGTGTATACGAGCTCGTTTCCCTTAGAAAGTCCTCCACGAAGGCATCCATTCCCTGAGGAATAATGAACTAAACCTACTGTGCTTTGGCAGAATAAACTTAAAAACTTAAATCACCATCGATAACCTAAGCTATGAAGCTCAGATATTGGACACACACTCATTCTGATGAGAAAGTGTAGTGAAGCGATTTCTTTCAAAATTTGATCTAGATTTTTTTAAAATTTAGTCTGGAAACAATTTTTCTCATCCATCTTTGTTTAATGCACAAGCTAATACTATAAAAATTTTATTGTTTACACCATCGGATAAAAGGAAAAGAAATCTTTTTAATGAAGTTCATGTGAGATTTTTAACATTTAAAATTTTCTGCCAGAATCGGTGTATTTTTTAGTTCATTTCACGTAATTGTTGGAAGTAAAAGAGTGATTAGTCATCTTAAAAACAGGTTTTGGATTGAATAATTTGACCGATAACCTGTTATTGAAACTAAAAAAAAAAAAAAGCAAGAATAAAAAAATATTAAGAAAATTTCCCTTTCCCAAATATGTTTCTATTCTACTCTTTCTTCCGCTCTGTTTCTTCTACTCATAAAATAATTAATGAACCAAAAGGAGAAAAATATAATTTATCATATAGTTTAATAAGATTAAAAAATTATCTTTACAGAATTCATTTACAATTTTTAGTAATTAAAGTTAGGGCGCCTAAATAACGAAATGTATTAATTTAATTACATTGTCAAAAGTATAGTCAATTTTCTTTATAAATTTATCTCCATGCGTTTACCATTCTTGATGTGAAATGCAGATGAATTCAATAAAGAGAATTTTTTTAATCCTATTAAACTATATGATAAATTATTTTTCTCTTTAGTTCATTAATTATTTATGAGCTTTAAAAATATTTTAAAAATAGTTTTTACATTCAATACTTTAGTTTACGTCTTCGAGAAAATCATAAATCAGATATTTAAATTAAAAATAATTTTTGTGCAAAATTGTAAAAAATTCATTCATATTTTTGGAAATTTTGTTGTTAAAACGAAATTTCGAAAACATGCATGAATTTTTGAAAAGTACTGCATTATCATTTTACTTATGAAAGTATGTAGAAAATTTCTAGCGTGTTTAGTCATTGCTCATCTTTTAGATACTTAGTTCTTACTTATTAGTTTATAAACTTATTTTTAGTAGAAAATTCTGTAAATGCCACAATAAAAAAGATAGTTATTCTTTTAGAAATATTTTAATGTATTCTTTTAAAAATATTTTAATGAAGTAAAATTTGTGAAATTCACTGTAAATGCCATTTTAAATCTAACATAAATTTCCAATTTGAAAATCGAAAATTATAGTTCAAAATGTACTTGTTAGCCGATTTTTCGAATATAGCCAAAATGTAATTGTAGTTTGTGTTTAAAAAAATTTTCATTTAAGGCTATTTTAAAGAACAAGTTCGGTTGAGTTTGTATTCACTTTTGCGGCTAATAATGTTTTTTAAAGTTGAATCTGTTTTGTAAAATGATAACATTATATGGGACTTCGTCGAAAAAAAATTTTTTTTAACTTCCCTTATCATTTGTCTAGCATTTTAAAAAGAGAAAGAAAGCTATTGTTTCCAAATGCATAGCTCAGAAACAAGTTTGACCATAAGTAGGTCACATATTTTTTTCCAAACTTACTTTTTTTTTAAAATGGGTTACCATGCTGTCTGAGCCATTGTGCATATTTGTTTATTTTTTAAACTGTTATTTAGCTAGTCGAATCATTTTCCCACTAGTAACATTTAATAGCTACTTTCTTAACCATCGAATTCCTCTTAGTTTCTCTGTTAGCTCCACTGAATTCATTCTTTCGCGCAGTATTGCGTCAGCCGGAATGACGCTGGTGTCTGCAGCTGTGTTACGGAAGCTGTCAGGTTTTTCGTATTCTACCGTCTGCTGATTCAAAATCGTTTGATGCATACTGGTAGGTGAGTAGTTGGCGTCTCTGTGTCTATGTTGGAGGAAACTAACCCACGTTTTGATTTAATATTCAAGGTCAGAATGTATTTTAAAATTATATAATATGTATTAATAATTTTGCCGTTTCTTTTGTTGAAGTTTACTTATTATTAGTTTACTTATTTTAATTGTAAGAACCTTATTTTAATTATGTTTTAATTGTATAATTTTTTAAGTAATTTAAAATAGTTTTGATTTTTAAAATTATAAAATTTTTAAGTGAGTTATTGATTTTTAATGGATAAAATGTTTGCTAAAGAATTTTATGGCTGACGAAGTTTGGAAGTTAATTTTAAGAATTTGTGATGGAAATTTTCATTTATTGATAAAATTTTGTTTGCTCTAAATAAAGATGGGAAACTGGAGAACACATTGTTGTCAATCAACAATACTTAAAATCTTTTATTTATCATCCATGTTATAACTAGAATAATACATGAATATAGCAAAAGTTCATTGGTCATCAGCGAAAGAAAATGAGTAATTAAAAAGTTATTTTTTATTAACGTCCTCCAAAAACTGTTATTTTGTGACCTGTGATAAGTATGTGTTTGATCCGTATAATACGATTGTAAAATTTCTGACTCTTGCTTATTCTGTTTGACACACATATGAAATGATATATATATGTTTATTTATTTTTAAAATTTTGTTCAAATGATAATATGCGTTTTTAATATTTCGATAATTTTCTGTTTAATGCATTTTACATCCCTTCTCGCCCCCCGAAAAGAGTGCGAAAATAAATTTCGGTGCATTTAAAACTGAAGACTTTTTTAAATTGATTTTTAATTTATTTATCGCTAAAAATTTAGTTTCAAGAGTTTTCAAAAGTATATATTCATTTTATTCAACTAAAAAATGAATTAATTGTGTTTTTTATTAAGAAATTATTTTTATATTTCTTAATTAAAAAAGTTAATGGTAAACTGCTTTTCGAGGTATTGGACTGTACTTTCAAATTTTTGAATCTGGACCTTTCAGATGACCGAAGTTAATTTTTTTTTAACACCTAAAATCAACCTCCTCTAGGGTGGGCGAATTTTGTGGCATTATGAAACTATCGCCACTTTATTTGAAATTTTTGCTGCTCTTTCGACGTATTTTTCGTCTTTTAAAGTGGAGGTGCATGATACTGTTTTCGTAGATGTTTCAGGATCCATGACAGCATCCATAAAGTACTGGAGACTCAATGTGTCTTTAATTTCAAGGCCTCAATCTGCAAATACTAGCTATGGTAATTTTTCGATGTCAGTTGTCAGTTCTTTAGGAGTCTGTCCTGCTCTCTGCTGTCGAGGCTTAAGTTGAAGTCGGTGGTAATCCTTGAGGAATGTTTCTTCAAACCGCAATTCTAGCGCATTAATTAAGACTTAATATCCGAACGGTTTTCGTGTAGAAGCATGAGATGACCGTTGCTCTCCTCGTGAGCAGGCTGGCAGGCAGATTTAATGCTGTAGTGACAGGCTGCTATTGATTTGCGTGAGAAATCATCAGGAATTGTGTTTTATACACAGTCTACGATGATTTCCTGTTATATGGGAGGGCTTAATTGCGGGACGAGATAACTGGACCGGAAGCGTATTTCGCAAGAGCACATGTGTATCGTCACCGAGGGAGTTTCTTCTAGAATAATAGGCTTTAAGTAATATTTTTGTCATTTCACCTGACCTCTGCCGCGCTTTAAGCAAGATGGTTGAAAATGTTTTGCCACGCAACTTCTGGTACAAAATTATTAAAGCATCGTGAATTTCTTGTGAAAATTTTTAGTGCGAAATTAGATCAAATATAATAATAATTATGTATGTAAATAGAAGTCTTAGCATTTTTTATTGCAATCTATATGAAAAGGGTGCTTTATAATAATAGCCGTTGTACAGTGTTATTGAATGTGAACTTTCGCAATTTGTATTTCTGCATTATTAGTGTGTTAAATTTTAACTCCTCATTCTTAAATGTATTGTTTGCACAAGAAATACTCTTCAAACAGGATGAATTTATGTCATTCACAGCGAATATATTTAATTTATTTGTATATAACTTTTATTGGTAACAACAGGTTTAATCAGGTCATTCACAATATATATTTTGAATCTTAACTTTTAAAATCTAAGGAATGCAACCATTGAGATAAGAAAATACTAGATTCATTGTAACACTTCCAGTTATACTCAGTTCAATAAACAAATAAAATGTATATATATATATATATATATACAGTTGAATTCTCTTAATCCACAAGTGTTAGTAAATGCATAATATTCGATGCTAATTGTAGCTTGAGTCATTTTTTCGATATGAAAAGCGATAATATTCAATGAACATTGATCCGAATATCCAGTGTGTGATAAATGTTGCGAAAGTGAAATGATGACGATTAAATAAACTTATAAAATGAAAGCCCTACGATATTTTCTACTGAAAGGATTGTAGCATTTATACGTCATACATTTATTTATAACTGCGAAACAAATAAAACGTAAAACAAACAAAAATAAATATAATAAACAAAAATTAAACAAAAGCAAATAAAACGTAAACAACAACATGCGCTCCTATGCGCAGTTTCAAAGATTCAGCATCCCAAGAGCAATAGAAACTCATTGGTCCATTTCTGAAACCCCTCTCTCAGTGGCGATATTAATGTGCACTTATGAATTATACGGACTAGAATGTTATCTAAAGCAGGATGAGCTGAAACTTTCAAAGCAGGATGAGCTAGCGCGTTGTTTATAGACGTCACCTGTTTTACAGTTTTTTGTTCAAGTCTTAGAATCTCTCTCTCCAGTCTGTTCACATCGGAGATTTCTCCGGTGACATTCTATTTATTGATTTGCAGAATTTATTTTTTTTTCTAATTTTTCTTCTATAGCAGCTACTTTTTCGTCTTAGCACTGAATACCTTCCTTTCGACGGCGGTAATATTCTGCTTCATTTCTGGTGTTTCCTTCCTCATCTCTAGCGGCATTTGCTTCGATGGCTTTGGAAAAATAATGAAATTTCATATATTAGAGAACGTTATTGTAACTTTGCGTACAACTTAAATTTTGATCGAATGGCTTATTAAACAGAATTTATTTTCGGAAAATGAGAGGGGACCTTATTCTCTTACTGTATTGGATATAAAGTGTAAAAAGTTTGACGTCTTATTCTCTATCGAAAATGTGAATTTTTAATATCAATAAAACTGGTCAGGCGTTTACTTACGGCCTGTTGTCTTAAGTAAATTGATATGTGGTTATAGTTATATGTTTATTTATTACAGAGCTTTGCTTATGTACTTCAGAAGATGTTGAATTGATTTTATTTTAGTTATCCGAATCCAAATATATGAGCGTGTCAGAGACCAAGTATTATAAAGATTACTAAACGGTTGATAACTTTTCCCGTAATGATTTTCCAAATAAGTGTGTCCCATACATTTATATGCATTGTTGTCATCTGCATATTTTGTTTCTTGTGTATACCTTCTAACTTTAATTTTTCATTTTAATTTCAGCATTAATTTCAACATTTTGAATATAAATTTAATTTTTAATCCTGTTATCGTTTAGGTGATTTATTGTATTCCTCTCTAAGTGAGTGAATCCTGATAGTCATTGAAAAATGTATAATTTGGCATAGAATATGATTGTATTCATCTCCTGGAATGATACTTTGTTAATTTCAAAACCAAGCTCTGGATTTCTCAGCAAAGAAAAGGCTGGTAGTTTCCTCTTCTCGCCTACGTGTACCAGGTTCATCGTTGCCTTTGTTTGAAAAATAAAAATAAAAATCCTTGAACAGTCTCATCAGGAATCAAGAAGGGCAGCCTTCATTCAAAACTCGTTCTGTAGTCATTATTCCTAGCTATCAGGGTCGCTCTCAGTTAATTTTAATAAAACGAAAATTCATGGGATTTCTAAAAAAAGAAAAATTTCAGTTTGAAGTATAGTTTTACATTTGCGTACTTTTCATAAGAAATATGTTTAACTAAAAAAATTATTAAATTACTTGAAAAATGAGACTCAAATTTTTTCTTGGGCATCGAAAAATACTTGTATTTCGCAATTGTAATAGCAGTTATTTCGGAATAGTTATTTCACATGTGACCTTTTATAAATTTTCATAGTTTATTACTGTCATTTTAGAAAAAAAAAATACTATTAGGTTTTCTTTATATTAGGGTGTTTTGGCTTCATCTTAATCAGGATAGGTTTCCTAGTTGGTCTGTGTTGCCTCCCTGAAGGAATGATGAAATTTTAAAGAGGGTCAGTGATAATCAAGGAGTCGACTGGGAGTCGATAGCCGAATATGCAGTGGCAGGTGATCGGCATATTCAAGATTATATTGATTATTAAAAATTTATTAATAAAATTAATAATAAGTTTATTGTTATAAAGCTGTATCTTACAGTAAGGAAGAAATGCTATAAAATAAATATAAGGAAAATATGCACTAAAATTAATTAATTTGTTTTAAAAAAATCAGCAATATTTAAAAAAATAAATGTGCATTTTTTATGCAATTAGTGCAGTATAAAGAATTAAAACGCAAGAACAACGGAAAACACACACGCACAAAAACAACAACAAATCTGAAAGCTTTCAGATTTTAAATTACGTCCAAAGGGGCTTTTTTTTAACATTTTGTGTGTTACCTTTATTTATTAAATATCATGTTCTTCGCACTTAAACCATAAAATTGAATTCAACAGCAGTATCACGAAATAATTTTAAAGGGAGTATATGTTTAGAATTTTCCATCGCGGAGATAAAAATGTTTTCCCCCCCCTCCCCGTACAGTGTTGCCGTTGCACGCTTTGAAATTGATGAGTTTCTTAATCAAAAATTCGTTAAAGTGTTACAAAATATGAAAGCGAGAACAAAACAAATTCCTAATTTGGGCTTCCAAATGCCTATATCCGGAGGAGCATTACGTTATTCAAAATTGGATGGCTTTAGGTACTGTTTTTTTACCACAATGCGAGAATATGCATACATTTATGCAGAGTCTTCATTATTTAATTTCTTTAAATATAATACAGGGCGAAAATATTTGGTGGCAACAATTTGAAAAGTGAAACAACGCTTATAATGATTCAACGCAAAATGCCAAAATGAAATTAATAGTCCTTCAGGGAAAATTGCTGCCCCTTTGGACTAAAAAAAAGGAGAGAAGTTCAATTTTTGCATTTAGCGCCAACTTTAAGGAATAGATGTGTATTTGCGAGAATATATCATATTTACATACTGTAGATGTTTAGTTGAAGTTGAAAGAACAGTCCATTTTTAATATTAGCATATTTAACGTGTACACTTAACAAGCTCTAAAATATTAGGATTCTTTTTTGGTGCATTTGAGAGCCCTTGATTTAAATTTAATTATTCTGATCTATTAACCAAGATACAGAAAAACGTTCCGAAAATGACATACAGTTATGTTGTACAATACATATATGAAGAATTGGCTTATGAAGAAAAATATTGGATCTAAGCTTATTTACGAGAAATGTCTTTAACATCCGCATCTCTTCACTTGCCTTTCGGCTTGTCAAACCAGACTGGTGTTGGTGTCACTACATTCCATATTGAGGTTATCAAGAATTAGATCGTGACACACCTCCAAATTACGTGGAACCGCGCCTGTCACTTCATGCGTACCATTGGATAGTTTTTGAATGGTTTCCAAGTCTTAGGATTTATTCGATATCTGCTTTGCCTTGAATATTTGAATTAGCCTGTTCTGCAGGTTGCATTTAAGAAGTGTCTCTGCTGTTTGTTTTTAGGTAAGGTAATGTGATTTTCCGTTTTGTCATGGCACGTGTTGTAATTGTTTTTTGTTAGAGATTAACGTAATATCCATTTTGTGCTTTCCGCAGCTAGTATTAATCAAGGAAAAGATCTATCGGTTAATGTTTTGATTGTGCATTTTAATTTTCAAACGTTTCCTCCGAACAGTGCTGTTGGAAATGAGATTGTTCAAGTTATTGACTGTTTTCTCTTATTCCTGAAACTGGGTTGTGTGCTTTGTATCGATGACGTACCTCAGTATCCTTGTTTGGTAAGATAATTTTTTAATGCAGCTGAAATATCCTCTGTGATTCATTAAAAAATGAAAGTATGTGGCAGAAAGATTAAGCTTAGGTAATTTCTTGCAGCTATAAAGAGTGGGATTTCTGCTTATGTATTCTTATGGTTAAAATGAATTTATTTGACGGTTGTTTACGATTGGTAATACAGGGTGTTTGTTAAGTCCCGGACCCCTTTTGATGTTTAATAACTCATAAAATAATGAAGATATAAACAAACTTATGGCATTTATTGATGAAATAACTTTTATATTTTCCTTTTCAAGTTTGAATATCTTTACTTTTGTAAATATCATCTGCGCGTGTGGTTAATTTCAGATAATTTCATTTTCCAGTCTAAATATCTGTACTTTTCTAAACATCGTCTGCTTATTAATTGCATTTTTCTCTCTTTTGTTTTTGGCAACTATTGCCTATTATTATAAGCCCAGGAGGATGGCCTTTGCAACAAATATGCTAAGGAGGATAGAAAATGCTGCTGAATTTCTGAAGCGCATAATGTTCTCCGATGAAGGATCCTTTCATCTTTCTGGCATTGTTAATCGCCATAATCTGCGCATATGGGAATCTGAAAACTCCCATGAATACCGTGAGGCACAAAGGGATTTCCCAAAGGTTAATGTGTGGTGTGGACTAATGTAGGACCGAGTCATTCTTTGAATGACCATTTTACATGAAGATGCATTGGGCGAGGAGGTCCAGTTCCTTGGCCACCCAGATCACCTGATATAACGCCGCTGGACTTTTTCCTTTGGGGATTTGTAAAGGATAACGTTTACAGGAGGAGAGTGTCGAACATTAATGACCTAAAAGCCAGAATTACAACCGCGATAGCCTCTGTGGATGCCGACATGCTTGCCGGTACCTAGCGTGAAATTGAATATCGACTTGATATTCTCCGTGCGACGAAGGGGGCACACGTGGAAGTCATTGACAAGGGTCATGAAACTTTTTGAGGCTATCTAACCATTTATGTTATTACTTTTAATCTGTCTTTATTATTTTATGAGTTATTAAACATCAAAATGGGTCCGGGACTTTATAAGCACCCTGTAATTATTTGAAAAGAGAAAGTTTCATATCGTTTGAAAGCTGAAATATGTAAAGATTTGGACTGCAATTGGGATTAAGAATCCAAACTTTTAGTTCTTAGACTGTTAAGCATTCAGCTTCAAATAATTCTTTCAAGAAGAAAAATGTAAAACTTTGGCTGGAGCATGTGACTTAGGCGATGTTACGTATTCTGACTACGTATTCCAAGCAAGTGCACTCTTCTCAAACGCTCTTACGTACGCCTCGTTTAGATTTATAATGCGTTCGTTCTCTTTCAGCTTTTAGATGCAGGCAGATTTAACGTTTGTCATATATACGAGGAATATGTACTATGTGAAGTGTATTGATGTATCGAATACAATATATTTTATTATTTTATGCACTAAATTTTTTATTTTACGCAATATCGCGCAAAAAATATGTCCAGCTTTCATTCATATAGGCTATTTTACTAGTTTATTGCAGATTATTAAAGAACAACTTGCGCGTTAAAAGAAAGCAATGAAATAATAAAATAGTAATAATAATTCTAAGCATTATTCAGCAAAATTTTCGTATTTTTATTTTACAGACTAGGTTTTTTATACTTGATTTATACATTTCTTGTTAGATATTTATTAAATAATAAATTGTAAATTCGTGATATAATATGTAAGTACAAAAATTATGGCTGGTAGAAATTTACTGCAAGATAATTCATCAAATTCCTTAATTTGTGAACTTTGAGTAAACTGATAATTACTTACTGCGGATATTTTAAATAAATGTACGAAATGGGTTAAAAGTAGTTAAAAAACTGTGTGAGCGTTAATTTTATGGTTGAGATTTTTTTTGGGGGGGGAGAGGTCTAATTTAATCTCAAAATAAAAGTACTTAAATGTTATGTTAAATTTTTAATTTTCATTGTTGTTAAATTATCAGACTTAAAATTAATCTTTTAAACTGGACTAAAAGCTGTTAAAACGTTTCTACTTAGCATTACTTTAACTATTGTAAAACATTTTTGTATTTAAATTACAGTGAAATGAAATTATTTTTTGACAATATTTAAATTTTTAATATGCAGTGCGTTTCTTTGGTTTAATTAAATTTACTTTTGCGGGCTTGTTCTGATGTTACTGTCAGATAAGTGAGATAAGTCAGAACAGAATTAAATTTACTGAAACAGAACTAAGAATAAATATATTGTTACCAAAAATTCGGCGGTTACGCCTGTATGTAAGCTTTCCGGCATAGCACTAGGGTTGCCATAAAATAGTGTATGGTAGGGTTGCCAGATTGGCGACTTTATCGCCCATTTGGCGACCAAATAGGCGATATCCCATGGTCCAATCGGGAAGCTTCTAGAATAACTTCCTGTCGAGATATTTCTCGAAAAGTGTGGAACTTAAAGAAAAGCTATATAAACCCTTGCGTTTCTGAGAGACAGTTAGTTGTGAGTAGTGTGATTAATTGTGAGAATTGCGAGAATAGCTGCTGACTGGATTGCTAAGCTACGCAAGAGTTTTGTGAACGGAAAGCCGATCGAGATAGTGCTTTGCCGTGAAGCTAACTTTACAGTATAGCTTGACAGTGTATTGGTGATTGTTCCACGGTGTTTATTATAAGTTTAGTGTTGCCGTGAAGCTACCTTTACAGTTACAGCCTGAAGCTGTGTTGCTGATTGTTTCAGCGTATTTATTGTAGATTTTCGACGCTTTTAAAGGTAATTTTGGAACTGTGCTGTAAGTAGTGATTCCTGTAAATAAATTGTGCTTTTTATTGTTCTGCATCGTGTTTTTATCGGATACTCTCAAATCTACGAACCCGTAAAACGCAACAATATCATTAGGTCATTCTTCTGACTGTTCTATTTTGAGTGGCTGTTTTTTAGAATTTGTTGTCATAACTCCAGATTTCAAGGCCCATCGTTAGTTGATGCCATCGTGCAATATTTTCACTAAACCATCCTAAATTATTTTGAGAAACAGCTTTTTTTTTGTAGGGGGGAAATTAAACAATTAATATCCGTTATTTAATGATAATAAAAAAATAAAATTACTATGAGTGCCTTTTTACTTGTTCTTTCTTACTTGTTTATGTTTTTTAAAATAAAGTATGACAAATAATTTTGTCGTAGTATAGCTAAAGAAATCTTCAGGTGCTTATAAGCCAAGATTCAGAAAAAGGCAAATCGGTTGTTGTTAAATCCTGTACTCACGTTGTTGACTCAGCTTTTTATCAGCAGCTGAAGAAGGACCGTAAATATTTACTCTCATTCATGATGTGAAATCATAACAAATCATTGGCAGTACCTAAACTGACACGTAGTGACTCTCTGCCTACTCGATAAACTTCTGTCATCGACAAAAAATGTAAAGAATTAAATAAGAGAAGTCAAAGCAGCAAATGTACTGAAGAAGATGTAGAGTAAGCTTTATTCTACTTACGGGTTACAATGAGCCCTGCTAATTACTACGTGGAATTTTAAAGTATTCTGAGCTTTAATAATAAAATTAGTAAAAGAATAAAACCTTCGTAATATTACTATTTATAGGTTACACTGTTTTGCTTTTTGTCTAGTTTTATGGTGGTGTTGCTATAATATATTTATTAATTTGTTTTTACGAAACTCTCGGTAATTTTTGCAAAGTTTAGACAATTCTGATACAAAGTGTAAATAAATAAATATTAAAGGAAGCAGAAAGAACAATTTCTGATTAGAGAACCAGCCAATATTCACACTCTTATAACTTTCTTATAAGACAGACATATTCTGTGAGACAAGGAAAGACGTGTTAATGTTCTTCTTCTTAATACTTTAAAATTTGGAGCAAAATGATGTGCATGTGAATATTAGCCAACTTCTGTACATGTGAGATAAGTGCTAGAACCTAGGAGTGCTAACAGTTTTATTTTTATAGTATTTAGGAAGTACGTTCTGCAATAGTAAATATGAACTATTTCAAAATAATTGTAATTCTGTCAAATTTTCTATGTAAACAGTTCAATAGATAAAAAAGCATCAAGACCAATTATTAAATGTAGGAAGTGTAGAATGCTGTTTTGAATATATTTTTCGATGAAATATTTATGTTCTTAAGGTGTGAAATATAATACAAATTAATGAGTATTCATGCAAAGCAATAAATTTATTAAAGACAAATTTGAACTATACACTATCAAAAATGTGCCTCTGTTCTAGATGTATGCCCAGTGCATATGCAAATACTAATATAGATAAGATTTTAGTCCAAAGGGGCTTTGTCCCTGAAAGACTATTGTTTGTATCCGAGAATATCTGTTCATTTCAATGGGCGCCTGGAGAGTCTCCTATCCCAATCTACGTTGCATTTATTTTTCGAACATTGACGTCGATGGTGAGGAATTGGCATAATAATAGCATAGCAATGATGAACGTCGGAATATGAAGTAATAGCATTATTTTAAGGTTGTGAGGTCTATTCGTTGCATATCTTTTCTAATAATTTATCTTTTCATACAAAAGAAGTAGAGACCGATGGTGTACTGAGGTCAAGGCATTAGAGGTGTTAGAGACACCGTTTCGGTCGATAAGAGCGGGCGTCCTTCTGAGGCGGTGACTCTGCACCAAAAAATATGTACTGTACATAGAATATGTACATAGAGGTTCTTTGGCTGCACTGCTTGTAGTAGTCTGCGTCACGCGATAACAGGTGCGACATCTGATTGGATCGAAGATAGCTGGAAACTGATAGGCTGAAGAGGGTGACATGCAAGCAGTGATTTTACATATTATCTATCTTAGTTAAGTTTTAAGTATAAAGAATTTATAATTTTTTATATAAGGCTTAAAGTGAATTAAAGTTAAATTTTAGGGTTTGCGTTCAGTGTAACTATAACAGTCTTGGGGTGTATTAGTCATGACTTAAGTTAAAAATATTAGATTCCTCACAAATATTAAATAGAATAAATAACTTCTCCATAGGAGTTTCAGATTTTTTAAATTTTTTTTTGGATCCATATTGGATCTTAACAATTTTAGGAATTGAGAAATTTTTCCGTTACCAAATATATTATAGATTTCTTTAATAGTGGCAAAAATATCATTGAAAAAAATTAATATTACTATTACTATAGGTATTAGTATTCTTCTGAGTACTCTGACTAGCTGCCTGCGCATAACTTTATCCCTCGCGTGGTGCTGGGCTAACTGTGGGTTGATGAGAATAGCAGTTGCTGATATCTTGTTTTGGCCAGATTTAGGTTTATTTTTTGGAAATTTTTCGCACCCACGGTACGAAGCAGGATGATTTTTGTGGCAATTTGCACAAACTGGGTTTTCAATAAAACCTTCTGATGGACAGTCGCTAGTTTTGTGTTGCTGAGCATATTTTACACATCTTGGTAAGAAGAAACAGGTGTCCGAAGAATGGTGGAAACGCTGGCAGTTAGGACACTGCGACACTATACTTTTGTTTACATATTTCTCTATTGAGACTATGAAAAGGCCAAGATGTGTTTCGTTGTATATATTTTCTGTAAGATTTAACTGGGTCTGAAATAATGGCATTAGCTGCTTGGTTCTAAAACGGGTGAGTTGTACTACTTTGAATACTGAGTAGCCTAAGTTTGTAAGTTCCTGAATTATTTCCGATTTATCGGTGGTAATGGGGAGGCCTCGTATTACTACTTTGATAGGTCGTTTATGCTTGGGAGTTATGACATAATGCTCAATATTGTTATTTATTAAGTCCTGGGTTAATAATCTATGATCGTCAAGAGTACTCGGAAGTAATTTTAAAAATTCCCCGTTGACTTTGCCATAGAAAGTAGCTTTGGTGAGCTTTGATATTTTAGTCAAATATTCATTATATGTGGCGCCATCTGCTGGCTTGACCATAATAGGAGTAGGCGTTAAGTTAGTTCTATTTGCTTGATTAACTGATGGATTAACATTATTTGCATTTACAGATGCCTGGTTGGTATAACTAGTTTGAGTTAGCACTTTAAGAATACTAGCTCGAGATTGAATTAATTGAGTTTTCTTTGCTGTTTTAGTAGGTTTAATAAAACCATCTGAGTCCTGATTTCTTAACGAATTTTTACGTTTACTATTACTACTAGAAGAACTGCTTGCATGAGTACTATGAAAATTTAACTTATCCTTCAGTCCTACCAGTTGCTGTCGCTTTCTTTCCAGTCGAGCCTTTAGAATATCGGTGTGGTAGTCTCTATCCCTCACTAGTCTATTGGTGGCGAGGCTTTGCAAAGTGTCTACTTCTGTAGCGCTGGAGTTTTCCAATAATTCAATTTCCTTTCGTAATTTATTAATTTCTGCATCCGTCAAAGCTGGCGGGTCCTGATCGATTTCCATGATCGGTTGAGAGGCGGTAGTAGTCGTCGTAGAGACAGGGATCGTATTTCTATCCGGCGACACGGCGTCGCCTAAGTTCCCTCGCTGTTCATCACTAACACTCGGAGCCAACATTTCTGCTAGTTTCCGTTAGTTAGTTTCGTTCGAACAACTATTGTTTTCGTTTTGTGATTTTTCGTTGATTCACTATAAATGTCCGATTCATTTTTCAAATTGTTGCCACTAAATGTTATCGCTCTACATTATGTTTAAAGAAATTAAATAATGAATCTGCATAAATGTGATAAAACAGCGGTACCTGGAGCCATCCAGTTTTTAGTAACGTACGTTTCCACCCGAATATGCGCATCTGGAGGCCCAAATTCGGAATTTGTTTTATTATCTACTTCATATTTTGTAAAACTTTAAGGAGTTTTTGATGAACAAGCTCAGCGATTTCAAAGCGAGCAATGGCAACACTGTATGGGAGGGGGAACTTTTTATTTCCAGCTCGCGGAATTGTGTATCGGAAATTCTAAAGATATGCTCGTTTTAAAATAATTTTGATATTGCCGTTGAACTGAATTTTATGGTTTAAGTACAAATAACATGGTATGTAGTATATAAAGGTAACACACAAAACGTTAAAAAAAACTCCCGTTTGGACGTAATTTAAAAAGACTTCAGATTTTATTTTTTTCTCTTAGTATTATTATTATTATTATTATTTTGGTACGTCTGTGTATTTTACGTTTGAGAAGAAAATAAAGGGGAAAAATATCCGCATTGGAAAGTTCCCGTTTAATACTTGTAGCATAATCTGCAAGAGGATGCAGGATTCTGCATCTGAAGATCATAATCATCTGCAGATGATTGATGAACCATGGTTCATCTGAAGATAGGTGAGTGTGGTAGTGATAATAATTGTGTAAAAATAGTATTTAATGCAGAAAAATGACAGTTCACCGGTTTCCTGTTCAAAGATCAATATAAGCAATATAATTCGAATGGGTTTTTTTCCCCTTCTTTTTTGGTCAAATCATCCATTAAATTCCCAGTTTTTGCGACATATGTAAACTCATTCAGAAGTCAAAACAACAAAAATCAGCGTAATATTCTCAATATTATCACAGGACTAGTTTCGATGGTTATTACCGAACAATCATCCTCAGCTGCGAAACCGTAAATGAAGAAGATCGGAAATAATGATTAAATAAGATAAGAAAGCCTGGACAAGAATAAGCACGTGGCGCCATCTGTTGGTGAAACCAGAGCTAAAACATAATTTCTTTAAAGGCCGAAGGCAAAATTGGATTGGAATTAGGATCGTTAACCAGAACAGAAAGATTTTTTTGAATGTGAAATGCCTCTAGAAAATCCAGTTCTCCAATGGAAGATGTTTTTTGAATAATTTTGGCAGCAGAAAAATTGAAAATGTGATTTTCGGACCAACAATGTTGAGCAACAGAAGACTTCTGAGTTTCCTTTTTTCTAACATATGCCTCATGTTCTTTGACGCGAAATTTTAAGGCTCTTTTAGTTTGGCCAATGTAAATTAAACCACATTGGCAAGGAATCCTATAAATCCCCCAGGAATTCATATCCGGAACGGGGTCCTTGAGTATGGAACTCGGAATTTTATTGATGGGAGAATAAACGACTCGAAAGTTAAATTTCTGCAAAATATGTGCAACTTTATAGCTAACTGATGGAAAGAAGGGAATGACAACAGAATTTTTATAATCTCCTAAAACAAGAGTGTGCCTTTTAGTGTGTTGAGAAGAGAATTTTTTAACTGCTTGATTAATAATGTTGGGTGAAAAGCCCCGGTCAATAGCTATTGCTTTTAAATAATTTAGTTCTTTATCAAGGGATAGTTTGGAGGAGCAAACTTGAAGAGCACGGAAAACATAGGAATAAAATGAAGCTAACTTTTGTTTAGTCGGATGACATGATTTAAAGTGTGGTGGAAGGCAAACCGATGAAGGTTTACGGTAAACCGTAGTACTGAAGTCGTATGTGTTGCGTGTGACTAGAATGTCGAGAAACGGAAGAGAATTGCAAGTCTCAACTTCAAAAGTGAACTGAATAGCAGGATCAATAGAATTCATTGTTGAAAGAACTTTATTTAAATCATCTTTATTACCTTCAAACAGGGTAAAAGTATCGTCTACGTAGCGGAACCATACAGGGAAGTTTAAAATTTCAAACAATCTTGATTCATAATAATGCATGTAGATATCAGCCAGGATGGGACTGAGGGGGCTTCCCATGGCTAATCCCTCAGTTTGCTTGTAATATTTATTTTGGAAAACAAAATGTGTTTGTTTCAAACAGAGTTGAGTGAGAGAAATTAGCTCATCAATTTCCATGCAAGAGAAATGAAATTCGCGAAGTCTGGTTTCTAGACATCTTAATGCACCCTCCACTGGAACATTGGTGAATAATGATTTTACATCAAAAGAAACCATGAGTAAATTTCTAGGAGAAATGTTTTTAATCTTTTTTACAAATTCTATTGAATTTTTTACGGTGTAAATGTTATTGTCTAATAGAGTTGAAAATCTGGAAACTAAATATTTAGCTAATGGATACGAGGCAGTACCTAAATTTGAAACAATAGGGCGGAAAGGAATACCACTTTTATGAATTTTGGGCAGAGCATATAATCTGGCACAATTCGCAACCGATGGGATAAGCGAATGTTTTAAGTTGCTTGAAATAATTTGTGAAGATTTAATCGCAGTTTTTATTTTTGACAGGTCCGAAGGTGAAGGATCTTTAGGGATCGGAATATATGGTCCTTCGTTTAAGAGTTTGGTGACACCATCGATGTAAGTGTTTTTATCCATGACGACTATCTGGCCACCAAACATCCAGGTGGCCAGATAGTCGTCATGGTGTGATGACGTCATGGTGGCCAGATAGTCGTCATTAAGGTGGCCAGATAGTCGTCATTAAGGTGGCCAGATAGTCGTCATGGATAAAAACACTTACATCGATGGTGTCACCAAACTCTTAAACGAAGGACCATATATTCCGATCCCTAAAGATCCTTCACAATATATGTTATACGTATGTTTGTAACCTTGAAAAGAAAAAACTAGAAATTATCTTCATCACGGATTATAAGTGCTCATCAATCAGTTCGACTCTTTTCTTGTTAATTTTCAACTGTAAGTGAAAAAAAGTGCTGTTCACATATTCCCAAACAAAGCGATTATTCTTAGTGCAAACATTCGTCGCTGAGCGTTATTTATTTTTTTTTTTTGACTAGTTCCAATAAAAGTTAATGAAATCCCTATCTTTAAATCTGAGATTTATATCTATTTAATTAATTAGCTCCAATTTTAGCTTTATTATTTTCTAATCATATAAGTTACTCTTATTTTCGTCTGAAAGATATTTCCCATGATTTTCCTATCGCGATTTTTAAACCATAAAAAATTGCACCTTAAAAACCGAGGGATGGAAAATATTGATACACTCACTATATGCGATTATCACAAATGTATATATCATATAATATCGTAGAATGTATGCGATTATGGTAATAGACTATATCATTGCTTACAAAATGAGTATTTGTTATGAATTTACTTAACTGTATGCTTCTTGTCTGAATACGTTTTTTCCATTTTCCAAAAATGTAAATATCTTATGCAGCGGCTATATTTCAAATATACTTATTTCATTGATATTTTAATAATGTGTCAAATTTGGAATAAAATTCAGCGCTGTTGAATTTGTGTTCTAAGTGATATTTATAACTTGCTATATATTCTGACCGTTATATGTATAATATGGATGCTTTCTAAATGACGTTTTTTTGCATTTTATGGATTCATTTAGGTTTCATTATTTGTTTGTTACGGGTTAAGTTCTCATCATTTTCTGTAAAATTTTTACAAAACGGACATTTCTTATTTATTCCCGAAAATATTGTGACTGAAAAAAGACATATTTAATAGAAAAATATTTCAGAAATTCCAGAGTTATTCTGATACACAAATGAACTATAAAACTATTAAGTTTCTCATTTATTAATTGTGCAAGGGGGATGATAAAAGTATTCTTCCCAATAAAAGTTTTAAATTTCTGGGAAGAAACAGTTTTCAATCGCTGGAAATGCATGTTTGTTATCGTCAGAGGAAAAGCACGTGCTAGCGTCTTAACTGCAATCTCGGAAATATGTTTATCTCATTCTTTTAAGTTTTTTGTTTCTTTAAATAAAATAAAATAAAAAAATTAAGATTGCAGTAGGATGTCTCACATTTCGAAACTTGGCGATAAGATAATTTTCAATCCAGGTACAAGATTAGTGTTGCGTTCGAATTTGACGTAATCTGTCAATTTTATTTATTAATTTACGTGTTGTTGGCGATCTCCCAAGTTATGAAATGACGCAAAAGTTTTGGTAGTCAAAAGGCAAAAACATTGGTTGCGTGAGTTAAAATGATAAAGCTAAAGCTTAATCGTATAGAATTATTTATGGTTATCTATGGCTTTATTAATTAAGGAATCAAAGTTTGCATACTGACGGGAAACATTTTGTTTAGAATGCCTGATATAATTTGTAGGTCAAATGTTATGATTTACACAAAGTGAACATTTCATTTAGTATGCTAATACTTTGAAGATACATGATTTTAACAGATGCATTTATTTTACTTAAAGTTTATATAACTTCTGTCATAGTTCATCCGTAATGTGTACTGACAAACAGTAAAATTCGGTATTTTGCATTTTTGACAAATTGTAAATGTTTTCCTTTTTATATTTGAGTGATTGATTAATTTTGAATTACATCCACATTTATTTTCGAGGAATGTAATACATGTGTAGTTTTTATTTTTGAGAAATATTTGATACACATGGGCTTATGAAGAACTAATTAATTTATAATTTTAAAATTTTTCTTTCGCAAACTTTTAATAAAATATTTAATAAAAATGTTTTAAAATATCCATTTAATTAAAATATTTTAAAAGATCCATTTAATTATAACCCAGT
>KK118140.1:76295-95649 GCA_000611955.2 Stegodyphus mimosarum | reverse complement strand
TGAATAAAATCATACAACCTAATACATAAAGAAAACAAACATTTTTAAATTTCAAGATAACCTTTGGATTTTATTTTTCAACTTAGGCAGGTTAAGTATAAGACATAGCAAATATAGTATAACTAAGTCTTCCGGGAGAGTTAATACCGAATTCTTAAAACCTTAACAACAGAACTGAATTACCGATCATTATGACATACTAATAGATTCTTAAGAAAACAATGTTTCAAAAATTCTATTGAGCTTAACAAGAACCGGATGATAATGAAAATATAAAATGTTAATATTACACTAATTTCGTACTGCTTTAAAAAGCTAAACATCGGAGCGAAAGGGGGTGGAAAACATCAATTACAGAAAATTACATGGATTTTTTTTCCATTGTTAAATTTTCCTTGAATCAAATTAGAACCTAAATTTCACTTACTATATTGTACATATTATCAAAAATACTGTTATTTCAAACCAATAATCTTAAGAAATACCCTTAACTAGCAAGTTAAACCTCAAATCCTCCACTATTGCATTTAGCTAGGATTCATCTAGAATTAAATAATAGAACAATAGACTCAATCTTTCTTAGTTATAACAGGTAAAACTAAGTTTTTAAGCTGTTCCATTCTAAGCACTAATCAGGATTTTAACATTTACGTAGGAGTTATTTATTTAACCAATTATTATTGACTTTCCAAATAATCTAATGTAATATAAAACAAAGTAAAATTCTTATTTTCCGTTTAGTCCGCACTGCAAGTCACTTCTCCAGGAAAAACAAGCCTGGATAAGGACTGGTTTTTCTGTTGTTCAAGTACCCAAAGCCGCCTTTTTCGACGAAGAATTCACACGGGAAGAGATGTAAAAACTAGAAGATACCGAGAAATCTACTGGAAGGTTGAGCGAGGTTGGAGGCATCAACTCGGCAATACAGCGTCTTTCTGGACCCGGTTTAATCAGGAAACTGGCATAGAAGAAAAGTGACGAAAGTCCGTAAATATGAAGAGAGAAGAACTGTACATCATCCAGGGAAGTAAGGTGAAGAATACATCGTGAAATTCAAATCCAAAACCGTTGACTGGGAAAGCGAAAGGCTTGCAAAGACCTATTAAGCTATTTCGATTATTTAATAAGTAGACTTTTTTCGTAGTGGGGTTTTAATATCTCCACTATATTCTTAGAGCTTCACCCTACCGCTGGGCAAAATTACTCTTAAGTGAATACAACATCGTGCAAACCTAGAGTAGCAGAAGCAGGTGAGCAAAAGTGGCTGAGGCAAAAGTCCGATAGGAGGCATGAACAAAATTTAACGCAGTATGTCCCTACTGTGGCCGAAGGGAGAAAGTCTAGCCCCTCTTCGAATGTTATGACGAAGTAGTAGCACATCAAAAACCGGAGACTCCAGTTAAAATAAAGCAAATTAACACAGAGATGAAATAAAATACACGTTGCATAGCATAATTTGGAATATAACTGAATTAATTTTTTATGAAGCATAAATTAATTAATTAACTTAATTTCGTTACACAACAGATATTACCATCTTATCATTCCTGTCTTTCAAATAGAGCACTGATTAATTCGCTCCATGACAAACGGTTTATAGAGTTTGACTTCCTTTGGACTAATATCATATCATAATATAACAAACTAATATCAAACTCCTAAGAGACGTTTAAAGAATTGTCGTTGTGTCTGAAATAAACAACAGAATCTTGAAAAGATTAAAATAATGTTTCTATTCAAATCAGAACTTAAACATAAGCGCACGTCTCGTGCTTGGCAAGATCAACCCCCACTCATGACGATGTAACTTAAAGTAACAGTTAAATTCAAATTTAAAACGTAACATAGTAGGCAAAGGCTACACAATTTCTAAGTTGGTTCGTTCACCCCGGCGTAAAAATTTAAATAATGGCAGCTATAACGCTAAGCCAAATAATTTCAATATTATCAGAGATGGGGAAACTAGTAATGTGGCTTCCAGAGGGGGAAACACCTCTGTCTTACAGTCCAAAAACCTTAGCTTAAATATTCTCTAAGTCATTTGCATTTCTGGTGAGGAAACGGAAAGAAGTAACAGTAAATTCGGGAGTTATAAGTAACTGTTTAATGCAAAATAATACATCATAAAACCTACATCCTTCCCGCCAAAATTTAAGTAATTGTAACGGAAGTTTTTAATGACCTTGCTAAGATACTAAATTCTAAACCTAATCATGAGCTAACTTTCACGAGAAAGAATTTGCAAGACTAAAACTAATTTTAAAGTCTAATTTTAAGGGCTAATTTTAAAGTCTGAAATTGTAAATAACTGCTTAATTTAAATAATATTAATCTTACAGATTCTTTGACGATTAATCTTACAGATTCTTTCAAAATTATGCTGTCTTTTCCTTTTGGTGCATAAGAGCAGGACTGAATATTTTTCGAAAACTTTTCTCCCAACATACAATCTTCTCGCGCCTTTTCTTATCATAGCAAAATTTTTGCTTTGCACTAACCCTATGTGAATTTCGTGTTGCCCCATCCACCAGTATTTTAATATCTGCTATCTTAAACTATTCGAAGCTTTTTTCAACAAAAAAAACAATTATCAAAGGCTGTAATCAACTTCCTTCAAAGAAATAATTTCACTGATGTTTAACCGGAAGCACCATGTTTAATTTACAGAAGTTCATAAGCAAGTACATTAACACAGCTATCCCAGCGCTGATGGTATTTTTTTTATGTAACAACAGATAATTTTAAATGTATTTCTATCTGTCCAATTTACAATATTTGACTGTGGTCGATAGGGAATCATCATAAAGTGTTTTATGTCAAGACCCGTGCACATTTCCTTAAAATTTGACTTACGAAATGTGGAATGTTGAGAGAAAAAATTTTTGGAGTCCGTATTTTAACATAAATTTATTTGAAAACGAATACGCAACAATTTTGTTTTGAGGAGAACTAGCTCTTCCCACTTTTAAAAATAATCAACAATCGTATGTAAATATCTGTTTTCACTTTTTCATTATGCGGGTAAGAGCGTAACAAATCAATTTCTTAAATTTCATTAGGGAATGTAGCTTTTATGTTATTTAGGTACACGAGCAGGTTATAATTAATGTCGATATTTAATTTTTAAGGGCTACATGACGTGACACATTCTATTAAGAGTGTTTGTTAGCTGAGGAAATACACAGCTACCTTTATTAATTGTTGTTGTATCTTAGCTACCTTTGTATTCTGAGCTGTTTTTCTGATTCCGAGAAGACCTGACAATGGAGCATCATGAATTTCTTGCAAAATGACCTCAGAACTATAGTCTCTAGAATAACTGAATGTAATTCCTTTTTTTATTTCAGGCTTATTTAGGTTTTGTCCCACCATCACCACTGTATCTACAAAAAGTGAATGAGTGATTTTGTATATTATATTCATTCTTCCTATTAAATGACTGGTTTAAATATTTTACTTTTTGTATATCTATTTTTAAGTAATTTTTTAATATCTTCTCTCAATATATGAAAACAACGAAAATTAGCAGCAGATTGTGTTTGCACAGTTCATTTATTCCTGTTCAGTAATTTTAATCTACTTTTAACGTAAGAGTAATTTACTTCTAATTATTTGAGGTCTAATAATATACTAGTATTCATTGCGAATGTGATATGAGTTATCTAAAGATGCACCTGTGTAAAAGCATATTATGTCTAAAATAAGGTGCACTTAATATATTAAATATCTGTATTCGGAATAGCGTCATTAATATACGTTGCTATAGGAATTTCTAATCTCTTCATCGTTCAATCATTGAGGAATCTGGTACAGAATGAATTAATATGTATTTGCATATATGCTGCTCCTAGTTATGTGATTAACGTCGGATTATGCAGACGCTCTTAATTTTTGAACGAACTATTGTCGTTGTATATTAACTACAACTTGCATAATACTATGATCGAAACACACACTTAATATCTCTAGTAAGCTGATATTTATAATCCATCCAACATATTAAGACCGTTGGATATGTTGTAGTTTCAATCAGTAGATTAAGAGCACATTAAAATTGCTAATACTTAGCATAAAGTACATGAGATGCAGCTCATGGATTAACAGATAACTGGCTGTCAGGAGGAAGGAAATGAGTGGTTACTTCGAATTTAGTTAGTGGTAACGTAGGTTTCAAAGTGTTGCAATTTAAGACTCCTTAAACAATCGCTTTTTATAGATTACAGTTTACAGTAAATGGATTTTTAGACTTCTCATATAATTGCCTGGAACACAGTTATTGATTTTTTAATAAGGAATATAGTATTTAAAGAAAGATGTAGATAAAATATTGATAGAAGAAGATTCATATGGTAACCAAAGTAACAAATGGCATATATATTAGTGACTAGGATTAAATGATGTTTATTACTAATATGCTCTTTGATAAATGATAGAGTGCATGAATATAGGTGATGCAGATATCGAAAATATTAGTTGCATATAATATAAACACACTTCTAATTTATTATATTGAAAAATTAAGGAAGAATTTCTAATATAAATCTTACACAAAATTAACTTCTTTATGAAATAATTAATGGAGTAAAAAGAAATATACTATAAGCCATTCAGATTGAAGCATGAGGAGTACGTGTATTTTATATGGAAGTGAGAAAGCTGAAAAAATAGTTTTCAAGTTTAGGAAAAGAACATCTAAACATGTTTTCAATTTCGATTAAAAACATTTTAGCGAATACAGCAGGTTTTAGAAAACAAATCTATAACCATTAACTTATTATTTTCTAATTCATATTGAAATTTAGTGTGCTTAAGAATTGATTTCTGACATTACGAAGGGTTGGATATTATATAGTAAGATAATGGCAGCAAAAGTACAAATTTAAGATGAGATGAATCTTATAAAAAGCATAAGAATGAATACGAAATATTAAAGTACATCCAAAATTACAAATTATTGAACAATTTCAGAATTACCCTCACTCACGTAGAAAATGACAATCATAAAATTGAATATAAAATTGCCAATTGTTAATGAATTTCTGACATCAGGATTAAAAGTGAGAAAAAATTTAAGAGTGTCCCCAAAACCAGATACCCTTGAATTTTGAATAAAAATTAAAGGATAAAATAAAAGTAATAAAATAATGGAACAGAAAATAAAAAATAAAAAAAAGGCTTTAAACTTTTTCATCAAACCATAATAATAATATTTATCATCAATTTTCCTTCTGAAATTAAAGATACATGTCTCACTAGTTATTTTTAATAGTTTCATGAGAGATTTTATCGCGGGGAGGATATTCGCCTTTTTCTGCACCACCTATTTCTAAGTTGACTAGGGTTGAATGCCCGCATCTTGTTTTGGTTGTACTAATTGTAGAGTGGTTAAGACCGCTGGATACTGGGCATCCAATCTGGGCTCGAGCAAAGGCGAACGGGCTGGCTTGCATGATTTGATTAAGCGGATTTCCTTATGTGTAACGTGAATAGAGTCAATTTCAATTAGTATTCCTTTCAAGAAGGCATCCCTCCAGTTAGGCAGATAGCTTTCGTGTGCTATGTCATATTCCAATAACGCAATTATACCTTAATGTTTGTAAAAATGCATCACCATGACGGAAATGAATGAATTTATTCTACATATTACTGATAGTGGTACAAATAAGCGATCAAATTTATAAGAGAAAAATATAAAAGGAACATCAGAAATCAGTATTTTGCTTGTCCACCACGCTGAGCGATGAGGCCTGTACACGTGGTGGCATTCAATCATACCGGTTCTGAATGCAATCTTTGGGAATGGCATTCCATATTGCTTCGACTTGATGCCAGATTTCAGTCTTAATCTGTGCCCCATCATCGGTACGAGCGAGTTGCCGAACGACAAAATCTCAGACATGCTCAATGGAGGATATATCCTGGGAATAAGCAGGTCATAGAAGAAGTGAAACCTGTTGTACCCTAAAGAAAGATTGCGTAGTCTGAGAAACACGTGCGCGGTCATTATCTTGCTGAAATGCAGCGCCCAGAATGAGGAGGACCTCTGGCTCCACAAATTCCCTTATGTTGCGGTCACTGTTGAGGTTTCCCGCAATCTGCACTAGAAGGAATTGGCAGTTATACGCAATAGCTTCCCACACCATGATGCCAGGCGTTTGTGCGGTATGACTCTAGATAACACACTGAAGGAGCAGACATTTAGACACATTAGGCACTGAGATATTTGGTACAACCTGTCTCCAATCATCTACCAAGAACTTGTGGCACCCATTCCAAGGCGAGTTGCAGCCGTTTTGCAGGCTAAAGGTCGCGGAACACGTTATTGTGTAGGTGGTCATAATGTATTGGCCCTTTCAGTGTACTATAATCTTCTATATTTTCGGTTAATGATTTAAAACTTTTAAATCAGATGTATAACGAAAATTTTCCTAAACTTGCAGCAGATTTATACCACCAGTTAAAGAATTTATTAGTTTCAAATATTTCTTCTTACCTCAGCTTTGAAGAATATTTTAAATCCCATTTTCTAATTTTTGTGACACTAATTTACGTACTGAAATTCATAAATCGATTTATAACTTGCATACTAAAATTCGTCTAAAATGTATGCTTTCAGCAATTATGCATTACTTTTTACATTTGTTGAATTCATATTTGCTTTGACTACATTTGATGTATATATGTTATTTAAGTCGATGCAACGATAGACTAATTAGAAGTTATAAATTTCAGATTTAAAACTACCAAACATTTTAAAACTAGGCGAGATATTAATCCAGGTGTTAATGAGTCCTTATTACCAAATATTTTACTACTCTTTCAAACAAAAGTAACTCCAAAATATTAATTGCAAGTCAAGAATCTCTAAATAAAATCACTCTTCGCGTTGAAAACTAATAACGAGGATTATGTTCCCAAATGTATGGTGGGATAATCATTTTTCCGATAATGCCGCTGTTAATTGCCGACACAATTATCAACAGTGATCCGAAATATGAAAGCTATTACTTAGGAGCTATCAAACCAATCTTTTCGCCAAAAATGTTTTCTCAGATTAATTTCGGAAAGAGACCCAGGAGAATAATTGGTAATTGCAATCGTGAAAAGGAATTTCGCTTTCGAACGCTCTTTGAATATATTCCCATCCTTTAAAGATGCATACTTTCTTGAGAAATTAAAGCTGAATCGTGAGAAAAAATAACCAAAGATGATATAAGACGCATCTGATAGATTATAGCGAATTAGTTTTGAACTATAGCATTGAAATCAACAGTCTCAAGAGATATTTGTAGGTAATTGTGGGATTAAGGAGAATTTAGAAATTTACCCTAGAGGTTAAAATCTGAATTTTAAATAGTGTTTATTAATGAGGAATTCTCGCTTGTTTTATTTTTATAGCTTTATTAGAGATGTTTACTTAAATTATGTGTAAAATCTCAGCATTTATCATACACAGAGACACAACGTAGATAATTAAACTTTTCCTTTTACGCTGAGAGACTATTGCAGATATTCCATAATTTTTCAATACCTTGCATAAGTTCATTTGCCTTATATTAAGATACAGCATTTTATCAACGTATACAATTGAAACCCTCTTTCAGTGGCAAAGAATAATTAATTCGGTATACTTCCTAAGGCATGAAATGTTTCCAGCTCAAGATGCTGTATTTTAAATGTGTTTAGTTAATTCATTCTCAGAGTAAAATTTATTTGCTAAGATTTGAGGCTACAGAGTGAAATGCAGTCTAATAAGGTGTGAGCAAATTTTAAATACTAAGAAAAAAAATCGGATTAATTTTAACTCATATTAAACACAATTTTACAGCTATCTTCTGTTGGTAAAAATTCAAGTATATAAATTTGATGTTTTTATTTAAGATGTTATAATTATCGTACATGATCAAATGATTACTAAAAGTCGCAAATTATATATTTTAGAAACAAATAAAATTTATATTCCGTTCAAAATAAATACTAAAATAAAAAAAGCTAAATTAATTTCAATATTTTAATTATTTTTGGACACAAATGCGTGTTTATATACAAAAGCCTACTAAAATTTAAGGGAAAAAATCTTCTTAAGCTTTAAATTAGAGAAGTGTAGCAGCTTAATGAATACAGGTACTATTTTGGTAGCCTGAAATATAACTAGATTAAAGTAAACGTCTGTGTTTCAAATTACTCCTTTTCTCATTCGATTCATATTAGTTGCGAAATGAAGATACGTATTTTCAGTCACAGAATAATTAAACAAAAAATCTGAGATGTTTCAGATTTTAAATTATGTCCAAAGGGCCGTTTTTTTAACATTTTGTGTGTTACCTTTATTTATTAAATATTATGTTCTTCGCACTTAAACTATAAAATTCAGTTAAAGAAAAAATATTGCAAAATAATTTTAAACAGAGCATATCTTTAGAATTTCCTATACACAGTCTCACGCGCTTGAGATAAAAATGTTTTTCCTGTACAACGTTGCCCTTGCTCGCTTTGATATCGTTGAGTTTATTAATTAAAAATTCGTTGAAGTTTTACAATATATGAAATCGATAATAAAACAAATTCCAAATTTCAGATTTGGTCTTCCAGATGCCCATATTCGCAGAAGGATTATGTCATTCAAAATTCTATGGCTCTAGGTACCGTCGTTTTATCACAATGCCAGAAACATACGTACATTTAGGCACATTCTTCATTTATAATTTCTTTAAATATAATACAGGGCTGCAATATTTGGTAGCAACAGTTTGAAAAGTGAACCGACATTTAATGTTTCCGACGCAAAATCGCAAAACGGAAACAATAGTCCTTCAAGGACAAAGCACCTTTGGACTAATAATTACGAGACGTTTACTTATTGATTTGAAAATCCATTACATCATCCCTGGTGTCAGGTTACATTATCTAACTCGAGGGCAGTTAGCATCTCAAGCTCACATGGAATATAAAAAAAATGTATGAAATGGCAAACGCAAATTCGTATAAATTAATATTTGTCATAATAAAAGTTAGTAAAGCACTATTTTATTTTATAACATAGAGCACTTTTCTGTTTACTTTGTAGAGGTTATTTTAAGTTTGTAACAGTTATTTTAATTTTTAAACACTTATTTAAACATTTAACATTAAACACAGAGCCATAAAAACATTAAAACACTGTTTCTTATCAAACTGGATCATTCGAATGAATTTATTTATTTAATGCTCTACTGTCTATTCTCGTTTCCCACCTCCTATTCCCTGCCAGAATAAGTTTTCATTATTGCGTTACATATAGATGAGGTAGAAAGAGTATTTAAAGGAAGGTATCGCTTACATCAGCAGAAGAGCTTAGGAGGCCTTAGTCATGCATATTTGCCGTCAGCCTACTGCGTTGTTTAAAGCTTATTACGCTCGGCCGTATTGTACGTGCCTGCCGATATTCGCCGGGTTAATTTAATTAGGGGCCAACTATGTTAGATAATTTTGTACTGCTTAGTTCAGCTTAGTTTAGCATTAAATAAGTTTCTTTTTTTAATCTTGATTTAAAGCCCAAGTGGAGGCTTTTCTGTAAGCTCGAAAAAGGGGCCATCTGTGGTCTTAGCTTGAAATAATAAAAGGTGAGTTTAATCCGTCTCTGAAGTTTTCATTTACACTCTTGGAGTCAGCGATAAGTCGCTACATAGTTCAACAAGGTTTATACTAATTTAAGCACAGACAAAGAAGTCGAAACATTACAATTTATACAAATAGAAATTACACACAGGGATGAGAAAATTATAACCCAGATTTTCCATTAAATTGAAGGTCACAGAATTAATCCCATGGCAAATAATCTAGAAAAAATATTTCGATCACTTTAAACTGCGAAATTATAATTTTGGCTACATTTAGGTCTTAGCATAAAACCTCTTCTAGAAACTCATGTAATTTTACTTAAAAGCCCACAGAATACAAAACAGAAAGCGAATAGTAAAATGAAATTAGAGAGCAAGTCTACAATATTAATCAAATTAGTTAGACCCTTACATTAAAGCGTGAAATAACGTTATTTACTTCTTTAAGTTCATAACTTTCATTCCTTTACATTCATAAAATATTTATGAAGTTTTACTGAGGTTCATTAGAATACATTTTATAGTACCTTGCCCATCTTTTTCTTATTCAACTGAAAACTTGCCAGCTTTCCTGTCATGATAGTTTGAATACGCTTTCTTCAGGATCAACAGTATGTTGATCCTGAAGAAACAACCTCTTTCGGACTAATATTCTAGGACATTTATTAATATTTTATTCTTCATTTAGCACTTTGAAATAATGTCTTTTATTGTCTAACAAGTATAAAAAATTTCAAGGAAAAGTGCTCATGATATCTGAGACTCCTAACGCAATATAGGTTTTCAAAGATTTTTAATATTTCCCAGGAGCCCTTATGTTGCATTATTTGATATTAAGCAGTCACTTTTAATTTAGCAGTCGTTAAAGTAAATTTTTTTTCGATTCTGGTTATAAGTCAATTAATTAATCAAAGCAACTGATTATTTGGTGACATGTTAAGGAATATAGGCTGACCCACAAAATGATCAAACCATTTTTGTTCTTTTTGGGGTAGTTTTAGGGTAGACATTCATCAAAATGCAAATGCTTCATCCAATCACTTCGTCGTTTCGTTACTTTGAAAAATCATAAAATGCAAAGCTAAGTATTTAATAACAACTAATTGTTTAAATATTTAGTCTTAATAGCACTGTTACGCAGATGAAAATAATGCTTTATCTGTTTTTTCAACTAGACAGTGAAGGGAAAGGAAATTGCAATTTTTTTTTTCATTTCTCGAACGATTTGTAAGTTATTTCACAACACATGCAATGCAATTTTATGTGTGTTTCCAAGTTCTCATAAATTTTCATAAACATGAAAACATATGAAAACAAATTAAAGTTTGAAAATTTCATTCTACTATTTTTGGAATAGTTGCACTTACACTGTTTCTTATCATACTGGATCATTCGAATGAATTAAAGTTTTATTGGAATCAGATGTCCCACCATCAATTGTACGAGAGATCGACCAGACACTAAATATACTCTTTTCAACTTTATCAATGCTGTTGGCAATAGCGGAAAAGTAAGGAGGTTGGAAAAGTAGGTGATTCACGTGCTCACTGATGAATGCAAAGTACGGCGTTGAAATGATACTGGGTTGATGAGTTGAGGTGGTAATAGGGTATATGGAGAACAATAATGGGTAGTAGTACAGCCTGAGTAAAAACTTTAAGGCCAGTAAAAATTTTTGAGAAAATGGAAACATTTAAACTGAGGAATTAAAATACCATTTGATTGATAATTATTGAGCTTAAATAAAAGTAAAAAAAGTAGAAAAATTAATTTGCAGATATTTTATTCTTAGAAAATATTACAGAACACATAGATGAATATTTGAGCCTGAGTAAAAACTTTAAGGCCAACATAGAAAATAACATATAAGAAAAAAATTACAAATTCTTAGAAGGTTGTGTAGGAGCCATGTCTTCGAATTACTTCAAATATTCTTCTTTTCATGGATCAAATGAGTTATTGACAAAGGGTGGGGTCGGTTTTATACCATTCATCTTCGATAGTAGATTTCAGCCTGTTGTTGATGTAAAATCTCTCCCATTTGCATAAACTCTTCTTGCTAAGTCACCCCAAAGTTCTCGACTGGGTTGAGGTCAGGTGATCTAGCTGGCCATTTCACAGTTTCAACATTGTTGACTTGGAACCAATTTTTTGTGCTGTTACTCGAATGGATCGATGCATTGTCTTGCTGATATTTCCAATTTTCTCCAGCAAGACATTCAGCATTTGGCAAAAGATGATTTGTTAGGACATTTTGGTATCCTTGTGAATTCATTCTACCTGAAACGAATGCAATTGAGCCCACACCATTGTAAGCAAAACAGCCCCAAGTCATGACAGACCCTCCACCTAATTGGCGCTTGGAGAATATTTCTTTTTCATTTCTTATATCATGCCAGTAGAAATTCCAGCCATCTGGTCCATCCAAATTCCATTTTTTTTGGTCAGAAAAAATATCTTCTATCCATTGGTTGTCCCAGGTCATGACTTTCTGGCCAAAGTTCAAACGCTCTATTTTGTGTCTCTGCAGTAACTGAGGCTTAGTCAATTTTGCTGTATAAGTGAACCTTCCAGACCTTCTAATTGTGTTATAAATCGTTTTTTGACAAACTTTTAAACCTGTCGTCGGAATCAGTTTCCTGGTTGAATACTTTCCAGTAGATACAAGTTGGCAAACTCTTCTTTCATCACGCGAGGACAAAGCTTTAGGTCTTCCCCCAGGATTCTTTTTACCATAATTGTCTTTCAATTTAAAAAAATGTTGACTACAGTCTTTGATCTTCCTATCGTTATCGCATTAGCACGATTACTCATTCCTGTTGAAGACAAAGCTTCGATCTCTCCTCTTTCACGATCAGTTAACTTCTTACCCTTCGCCATCTTCAGAAAGATCACCAATACTTCGAAGAAACGTATGACAAATATGAAAATTGCAGTGTTGTCACAAGCTAGTAGTTGCAATAGTAATTACACGATTATATTATATTTATTTTTAAAAAATGGCTGGTGGCCTTAAAGTTTTTACTCAGGCAGAAATACTAACTTTGTAAATAACCATATGTTTCTCATAATTATGTATTTACAAATTATGTTTATAGCATTTATTTCTCACCAATGAACTTTAATAATTAATATTATTTGGATCCCTTTTATTTCATTTTACATTTTCTCAAAAATTTTTACTGCCCTTAAAGTTTTTACTCAGAGTTTACTAGTTTCATTTCAGCACACATATTCTATTACAGAACTTGCTTATTTTTGTCCCATGTACTTGTCTTTACATTTCTGCCAAATATTTCTGAATTACTCTATACGTATGTAAGTCAAAGTTATTTTCCTTCTATGGTGTATTATGAATTCGAATAACTTTGACACAGCACAGTGTACTGATAGAAATAATTCGACTCTTAGGGATGAAGCATCTTCCAAAGAACCATTTTATATTAAATCATTCTATTTTGGACAGAAAATTGTGAATCTTGAATTCCGTGAATGTCGACAAAGAACTGTTGTGACGCCATAGACATTGAGGCTGTGCAACAAAGGGTAGTTTTAGATTGCTATATGACACATGATAAAATTGAGGCATTGCAGAAAATTTTAATGATCTCCAGAAGCTTAATTTTTACATGAACACTCTTACGAGCACATTGCATTCGACACAAACTAACAAAAACGCAGAAGAATAAAATGCCAAATGGTGCAAAGGGAAACACAAAGCATTAAAACTGTGGCGGGGCCCATACGCTGTCTTTGATATTGTAGCAGGTGATGAAAAGTTAATTTCTTCTTATGAACCCTAAACAAAACACTAGCCTGCTGTACGAATACATCAAAATAATACAGACTCAGCAAAAGCTGTTCATGCACGAAATGCTCCAGAGAAAATAATTACTACCTGTTTCGGTAAATCTAGCCATGTTGGAATCCTTGCTTTGCAGGGTTAGAGAACGGTAGATATTGGTTGTTTTTTAGAAATATTGGTGACAATTTTTTTCCCAGAAATAATTCTGATCTTATATAAATGATTGTAGCATAACAAAGCATAATTCCCCGCTGCATTTTCAGACTCATAAGTTCTTGTCTTTAGTCGCCTGATTTTGTATCGAATGACTTTCTCGTTTCCAACAATAAAAAAAACTAAGTGTTCACTGATATGAGAACCTAGAAAAATACATTGTAAGATTATGAATCATACGCTTCTGATTCTTAAATTTATGAATGACATGAGTATCTTGAAAACTAGTACTAGGTAAGGTTGTAGCATTCATTATTTTAATTAACCAAATTATTTTTAGTTTGAACTTTCCTATCGAATTCTCAAAGTTTCAGTTGCTGCCCGAATTTAGCGCGAGTGAGATATTTATGCAAATCGCATATATCTGTTAGCAGTTAAAAGGCAGGAGTTAACGAGGGGAAAAATAGTGCCTTGGATTTATCGCCGTAAGGCTGTGCGCGCCAAGATTTCCTCTGTCTACTGAAAGTTCGCCTTTATAGGCATTTGCAATTACTAGTGTTCGCTAGTGAAATTCGCATTGTTGCATTTCACTAAGAGTAAGCTTCCCTCGCCGTCCTACTTAGACTTTAGTTAGGGAATTGAATTTGTTAACACACCTTATTTTAATATTATTTTAGTTCAGCCCAAGTAGTGGCTTACTCTCGATTTGAAGAGTTGTAAATATTTGAATTAAAGGGTCACTTTTAAACCCTCTTTCTGACTTTGTAGTTCTTCACACTAAAGGACATAGCCTAGATCTGCTCACTGTCCTCAACATAAGGTTTCACAGTTTATGCTCACGAAAAGAGTCAAGAGATTGAAGGAGAAACCTTACAAGGTAAACTAGGTAAAATTGTACCGATTCTAAACTCGAATATTTTGAGAAAAAATAAACGAATTTATTTTAATACGAAATTATTTTGTGTATATTTTTCTACCGATCTATGTACTGGCCTAAGTAAAACTATAATTACTGACACGGGATTGCATTTATTAGAATTACAATATACTCTGATTAAATTGCTACAACCAGTACTGCAATTCACAGGCTTTTCGCTCTAAAGGAAAACGAACATTTGTTGATTATAAAAACAACGAGTACCTGTATAAATATAGCAAATAAATAGCTTGCAAACACAGCTTTCCACGAGCAAATTAAAAATGCCCTACTGCTTACAGGGTTAATGAAATGAAATAATATACAGATTTTCGACTTAATTTTCTTCCTTATTTCAAAACGTTGAGCGTTACGCTTTGACAAAAGCACTGCAATTAATGTTTCTTGTAACTGTAAAGAGTTTGGGAGAAACTGATGTCTCTGAAGCTAGTAAAGTGTCGAAACATTGTAAAAGCGTTCTTCCTGAAATGTAATTCTCCAAATATTTGCAGTTGTCAATAGCAAGCAAAGCAAGCAATGTCGAGCAAATATCCACAACTTCGTTAAAAATAGTTAGACGCATCGGCTCGATCTTCGATAAAAATGCTTTGCCTATTGTGGTTTTGATTTGAATATTATGTTTTTGGACATCGTGCTTTCATGATGCTTTTGCATTGTGCTTTCGGGATAATTTCTTCTTTTAAATCCAGATTTTGGCATCTGCATGTTGATAAATATTCATCTACTGAATATTTATCAACATGCATCAAGTAATTCTGTTTTAAAACAAATGTTGTACCAGCCCCTGGGTATATTTTACTACTAAAACCTTGCTTAATTGAAGTATCTCTGCTACATGTTTTAGGATTATTTTCCAAAGTATTCCTTTCCATGGATAGGCCCATATGCATAGTTCACCTTAAGGCTTCCGTTTCAAATGTACCTGAAAAACGTTATTCTTAAAACGAAATTTGTGAAACCTTGAAAGCTCAAAAAAGTTGTGGTTTTAAATATTTAAAATGCTTGCTAGAGAAAAATTGCGATTTATTTTCAACCTGTGCAAGACCCTATTTTTAAACGTTTTATGTAAGAATAGCGTTTAATTTTCTTAAAGGAAATGAGAAAATCTTACATTGCTAATTCCTTGACATTTATTTATTAGTATTTCATTTTTTGATGAGAAAAATTTAAGCCTCTTTTATATTCATTTAAAGACATTAAAATGGTAATATTTTCTTAAATTATTAAGACCCAACTCCTACAATGTTTGACTGTTTTAGAAACTGAACTTTATACTTAAACAAAGACATAAGGATTATGTTGTTTCTGAAGGAAAATTGATAAACGTTTCATACTCTTTTTGTTTTCTAGTTAATCATCTGACCTTTTATTTTTTATTGGTTTTAACATAGTAACTATAAAGGGGACATCTTCAAGAGTTCAGTTATTTTAAAAATTTTCAGAAGAAATCGATGTATATTCTTCTCAAAACCTAAGAATGAAAACTTTTCTAAATCAAGAGTGAAGTAAGGCGCACTAGACGAGTTTAATTCTTTAAAAGTAAGGAAAAAGCTTGCAAAATAAATAAATATGTACTCAGTACAACATTTAATAAAATATATAATGTAAAAAAAAATATGGTGATGGCGCTTGCATTCCCTGAAAATGTTTTCTTCAATTTTGGGAAGTCTAATCTTTATCTTCTTTCTTTTGGAATGCTGCAAAAATATTTCCTTAACAACGTAAACTTAGGATTAAAGTGATAATCTAGGTGTACTTTTAAAACTCGAATGGTATTTCTTTCACATTTCATTTAACTTTCGTAGCACTATTACTTTCGACTGTATATATTTTTATCAACATTAGTATGCAGAATTTAAATAACGTAGAAGCATAAGTTGCAAACAAGATTTAATTTCTAAAATTAGAACTGCCGAAGCCCATGAAAGGCTGTCAGGAAATGTAAATAAATGAAATAATAAATAATGACATTAAATTACATTAAATTTAAAGAATTATTTTTAAGTTTGAAAAATTGACAAATTATGTTAAATTGAGACCAATATTTAAAAAAGAGCTTAAAATGTAGGAGCTCGTTATATCTGAAGCTCCAACTGGAATTATGACGTTGCTCAAAGAATGAGATTTGCCGAGTCTGAGCTTTGGTGGAATTGACCGAAATTAAACCCTAGTTAGACGTGTTTGTTAAAACGACTGGATGATATCTTTTTTTCTCAAATTTAAACGACACGTTGATTAGTTGGAAGAAATCTGTTGAAAATTATTTGTGATTATTAATTGGTAAAAATTATAATAAGTAATATTATAAATAAGTGAATAATTAATAATATGAATAAGTAAAAAATAATAATATTAATAAGTAAATAATTAATAAGTAAACTTAATTGGTTAAATTATTATTAAGTAATGAATGAATTATCTTACATTCGTTCTTAAACATTGTTAGACTGCGTTAAAGTTGAACGACAATGAATTTTCAAATTACTTTTTTATTTTCCCTCGAATAATATTAAAGCATTAGATTTTAGAGGAAAATATAATTATGTGGTAGATCCATTTTTTTTCAAATGAACTTCTCAAAAATTTCTTCTTCATCATCACCTAAAAGCAGCTTCTTTTGAGAGCTATTATTGCAGCAAATTAGTGTTTCACTAATACAGATTTACAGGGTTATTACGTTAAACTTTGCATAACTGGAAATCCAAGTATTTTTTTAAGATTCCTGCAACTATTACGTTTTCCTATTTTATTCAGGTTCCACATAGCTTTGTTTTCCTTACATTACAACACACAAATACGTATACATTAAAGCAATATCGGGATAAGTGAGCTCGCACAAGTGACCGAGTGACTAAGATAGCTAAACACTGGCAGTTGGACCCTGGTTCGAACTCAGGTAAATGGATTGGCTTCATGGCTAGGTTTAATGATTTCTACATCTTTCAAGGTCTCCTCAAATTCATCCATGGTTAGGTAAATATCCCTAGCGGGTTTTCCTTTGTTCAAAGTAATCTAATCTAACCAAGCAATAAATGATTAGATTGTTTATGAAATCATACGAAATTTAATCTTATCAATTTATCTATTGATTTCAAAATGCATGCAAATAGTAATACTATATCAAAAAGGAAAATTCCTCCTCTCTGAAAAAAATTTCCTTTACTTACCATTTGCACCTTCTGCTCCTACATTTTATGTGCACACCAATAAAGATTTGCTGAAATTATTCTCAAAATACATAAACATTCCCTAGCAATGTTCTGAAAAGAAACTGTGATTTATATTTATGTGACTCTTTTAGAAACGGACAAATAGTTGATATAATATATACGATTATTCCACATGTATTTAATGATGAAATACAAAACAAATATATGTGTTTTCTTATCAAACGTGATGCATTTTACCAGACGATTCGTGAAGTATATATTTCAGGCACATAGTAGAAATTAAAATACACCTAATACGGATCCATTTAATGCAGTCTTAAATGTACCTTATTTGATCCATGTAATTACATGACGAATGTTTCTGGCATTCATAGTATATGAAATTGTGATTTATTCATCGTTTTTGAAGAGAAAAGAGCAGAACAGCATGTTTATGGACGAATTTTCTTATGTTCACCCACTTGTGGCCGAATGAATGAAGATTATCTCTAACGGCGATTCAGCGCGAGGTTGGGTTTCAGAAAGCACATAGGTTGCATAAAGCTTTCTCCGTGTATAACGCACACAGGGTCAGTTTCTCTCAGAAAGGTCTCCACGAACGCTATCCTTATTAAGTCAATAATCTTTGCATGTTTTAAAGTAATCATTTCAACCAATCGGATTTTCGCTTCAGTGTGCTTCGCTTTTTCTCGCTTCGAAAAATATTCTTGTTCGAATAACTGCATCTAAATTTCTAAGGCTGTCTTTAAAACTGTATGCACATTATATACATACACTATATTATATACACGGATATTCTAATCTACGAAAAAATTGAGGCATATTCATTTATCTGAACGGAATGTTTCTAAGCTCTCTCGATCAGTGTCTTCTTATTTCAGTATCGATCAGTGTCTTCTTATAAGTCTGTCTCTCGATCAGTGTCTTCTTATAAGAAGTGTGAAATATTGTAGGATGAAAGAGATGCACATTATATTTTGTGAAAAGATTTCTTATTTGTGCATGATGGTGTTGATAAATTAAATGTCATGTCTATTCAAATGAATATGTGGTTTAAGCAGATTAATACATTAAAATATTTTAAGATTTATATATACATTATGGAACCTGAAAAATATAAATACAATGAAAAGAAAGGCAGTATGTTTTATTTGAAAGATATTTCAAATTTTAAGGCTGAAACGTTTTGTCTGTGTGAAAAATCTCGCTCTTTCAAAATGGGAGATAGAACTTCATTTAGATTTTGCATTTTTCTGAGACGGAGTGTCTTATTTACATTTTTTAAGGCGAAAAACACTCACTATGTTCATGTTTAGGACTAAAACGCTTTTACTCCTAATGAAACATGATCTTCCTTGAGTTGAGTTTAATTTTTTAGGAGAAAAATCTCCACTTTTATTTCGCCTATGTGAAAACATATGTTCATTAAAAATGTAAGGAGAAAAAGTTACACTTTGATTTTACAAAGTCGAAAAATATTAATTTAAATTTTTTTTCAGGTCGAAGATGTTTTGCTTGTGTCTTTTCAAAGTCGAAAAATTCCAGTTTCATTTACATTTTTCCAAAGATGAAAAAAATTCATTTCAATTTCGTTTAAAACCAAAAAGTCTTTTTACCTTGAAGATGTTTCACTTAAATGTCTTCTAAGATGAAAAAGCTTCATTTATATTTTTTCTAAGATAAAAATATT
>KK118140.1:28902-76274 GCA_000611955.2 Stegodyphus mimosarum | reverse complement strand
AAATGAAAACGTTCGCTTCAGTTTTTAAGACCAAAAAGGTCTTGTGTACGTTCAAAACAAAAGTTGTTTTTTCTCTTAATAAAGGTACTCGAAAGATAGTAACTTTAGGATACATTTTGTTGGAAATCAAATTCGGGGACATACACACACCCAAAAAAAAATATCATGCAGTTACATGTTGTTTGCTGTAAATTTTGGCTATACTTTATACAAGAGAATACAGAGAACTGTTGGATAAAATTACAATCTGTGTCAAAAGATTTAGCAATAGTGTGAATTTAAAATATTTCTTATAAATGACCTTTTTAAAAATTATGGGTGCAAGTTTTTGGAAGGAATAAGTTCGAATATAATTATTATAAGACTCAATGATAGACACAGCACGTGTTGAACTGCTGAATGAGTTATTTTCATGTAATGGTTGCGTGATTTAATGAAGATACATAAAATAAAATCAGAAAATGTGAAAGTAAAATCTGCAATTTCGTATTTATTCTAAGATTCGTATCTTAGCAATCCATTTCAAATCCTAGTAGAATCCTTGTTAATAATACAAATCAATCTCATATTAAATTAAAGATTCTTAAGAGCATTGGTTAAATGTTACTAGCATAAAAAGGCAAATGTAATAGTCCTTGTATTTTTTCTAACTAAACATGGGTAAATTGAATCTGCATTAGTTTAAGATGAACAGAAATGTATGGTTCTCAGTGGATTATACATCTAATTCAAGTAGAACAAACTAATATTTAGAGTCATGTATGTATGCTATAAAGCGAACTGATATCACGTATGTGGTAATATAAATTTTTCAAATATGTTAGTAAAACAATACCAAATAAAAATTACAAAAAAATAATCTCGCAAAATTCGTTTTTAAATTGCAATGATTCCAAAGGGTTGCTTCATCGCACTATTTTGAACATGTTCATGGCGTTCAACAGTGAGCAAAATGATATGTGTTTTTTGAACTTTGCTGTCTAAACCCGGCTCGATATTCATGCGTAAACATGCATTTACCCAGAAACCCTTTTACCCAAATATAATAGGAAATCAGTACGGAAGATTAGAAGATAAAATTTAAAAAACTGAAAAGAAAGCAAAATGTGTACTGAGATATGAATGAAGTAAATATTGGGGTACTAAGATATAAATTAAATAAATAGAGCTAAGACTTTTCTGAGGCATGAAAATAAATAAAATTGTGAAGGGTATTACAAACAAAGTATCCGATAATCTAAAAGTAACTCCGGAATCATTCAGCTTTTCTGAGAAATACTACCTAAACTGTTGTATGAAAAATCAGAGAAATTCAGGACGCTCATTTAGCCGAAAGTTCGAAAGGAAAGCCGACTAGAAGGCATTGAAAACATATTTTGATGATGTAACTAATGATAAATATGAAAAATTAATAACTACCAAACAAAATTAGTCAAAAATTAAAATGTTAAACAATTAAGTTTAGTGAAAAGTATGGGAATATGAAAATAATAGGAGGAAGATAAAAAATAAAATATTTTCAGATCAAAGTAGATAGGTGACAGAATGGCCAGTAATAATAGAAATTGGACCAACATCTCTCTTTATAGACCTTGTTGGCATCTACGACATCCAATCGCAAGACGCGTATACTGCAGCCCTCTAGCAGCGGTTGTTGAACTAGAACATTCTCGAAAGCAGTATGATCCACACGCTATAATCTCGATGATGTTACAACAACATTTGGATACTGACGTTCATAAAGATGTAGAACCTTTTTCAAACACGTCAGTGATGATGTGGGAGCCCCCTTCCGACAAGGATGAAACCATATGCGTGATTCCGCATGTTGCAATCCAGATGACGATGCTTTACTGGTGTCCGTGATAAAGTAGCAGCCGCACGTTCCCCTGAGCGCCTCAATAAGCCCGGCTGAGACTTCGTCTCGATAAACTCCGCCCCCTGTGAACCCTCTGATTATTGTAGCTTAGAACCAACCTCTTCTACAAACAAATTTATGCATACTATGACCAACAACAAATGCACATGTGCTCCAGAAAACAAGAAAAATTAAGATATGAATAAGTAACATATGTATCAAAATCAGCCTGCACAAGTGTAGGATTAAATAAAACAGGAAGCGCAGATGAACATGTACTACGGAATACATCGTGTAGCAAATATCCAACTGTGACATCAGAAATGGAACTTTTGAGTTGAAAAGAATAATGCAAAGCCAATTGGACCAATGAATTACATAAGCCTCAAATAATTCTAACACTGCAGAAAATAATGCATGTATAACAATAATGCATCGTGTCATCCCGTTCAAGTATATACATAACAAAAGTAATGCATTAAATTGAATATGTAATTGTTGTTGTAACTTATGTTCTATGATATCAGAACAAGCTCACCAAATTCATGGGGGCAAAGAGGCAGGATTGCGCCTGTCACAAGTAAGAGCTGTGGACCCATGCAGGTGAATATGTACGACTTCTGTTCCGCCTGTCCTAACTTCTGTTCTGTTGGCTGAGTACCACGGGGAGACGGGTCCGAAGGACTTCCACCCCTCTTCACCACATAATTTCTCGAGGGGACTTTAGGCTTGCTCCATATTTTGAGTACATCCATGCCGCACAGACACTACACATTTACAAACATCCATGCCTTCTCCGGTATTCGAACATTGGGCCTTTCGGTACAGCAGTCATAGCCACTAACCACTATCTTGGTTGGGAGGCTTAATCACATATAGGATATGTGATAAAAACACACTTTGAAATCTAATTAAGTGTCAGTTTATGAAACAGATTTAGAAAGATGTTAAAATGTTAAATGTACTTCAGTGAAATTGTTGCATGTATGTTTCATATGTATGCATGCATGTATAGCAAAGTTGATACTTTGATATTCGCAAACATACATGCCTTTCTACAATATCAAATTTAAACTGCAAAAATATATGCATATCGGAAAAGTAACCTTGCACTGGCTTTTGGTTTAGAAATCCGCGGTAACTATTGGGTGTTTGTGTTTGGGCTAAATCCTTTCACCCATTTTTTTGCCCTCTTCCCTCGAATTTACACTTGATCTCATCATAAATATTACCATCAATGTCCCCCAAATTCCCATTTATCAAAGGTTGTGGTAGGAGTAACAATGTTGACATTTCTTACAGAAAAAATAAGTAAAACTTAAATACCTCAATTATTTCACATTTCAGGTAACGGGACATCTACGTACACCGTATCAAGATCTAAATGGTGCAATGGATTACATTCAGACTGATTGATTATTGGAGCAAAGCCTCCAGTCCACCTAGCCGAATTATGACGGCCGATGACTCATTAGGAGACCAACCCATTTCAACAACAAACCGTGGCATCCAGCGACCCGGTTATATCAAAAGAGTTAGTAAAAGGAAACGAAACAGAATAATAAATACGATCAGTGAAACTCGTTATCGCTAAACCTAAACACTAAAAACTACACAAAACTAACTAAAAAGAATAAAATAAAACTGTGTATAGCTAATAAATAATAAAACAATTCATAATATCCAAAAGAAAGCACATATACTTCCGAGAACACAGTACATGAAATAACTACCACAGCTTGTTTATTGTTACTTATAGACTTCATAATGTTCTTTGCATATTCTACTAAATTAGCATAATCCTTTTCAAAGTCATTATTATAATATTTCTTAAAATTTTCCCTTGCACTCCCAGTCAACATACCATTTTCAAAGAAGTGCCTTGCGTCACCAGTCTCATTGCATATCAGACACTGGTCGTTATTCTGATGGTCGAAACGTTCGTGATAGGCCGGGAATCGTCCATGTCCTGTCATGATTTGATTAGATATTACGTTCAGATATTGGAACATCTAGAATATAATGTATTTATCTATTTTTAAAATCCTATCAATGTAATAGTTGCCCCAAATTCTCTTGGGCATGAGCAGTGAGTGATATTCATTTGACATTTATCAGTTCAATCTGCGGTCTGCTATTACGCATCCCAATATTTCTCACCTTTAGCACCTCTTGCTAGTTTAAACGACTCGCTTTATTTTCATTGACACCAACTTTTGTTTTTATTATCTTCATTTTTTTCATACATTGATGATAGCTATCTTACTTATCTGCCCACTGCGTATTATTTATATTTCTCTCTCTGATCGCTCTATCATTTCTTTCATATCTAATACCTCACCTAGTGCCTATAAATAACATAATTATCAGAATGCGTTAGCCTGCTACAGTATACAGCTACAGCATACATACTTGATATGGTATGTCCATAGGGCTGCATTAGGAGTTTATATGTAAGTTAAGTATTCACTTTATTGCTGTATTCTTACTGTTTCTGCAGTTAATCAGCTTTAATTTTCCTATTCAAGCTCAGGAGTTTTCTTAATGTTAAATACATATTTCTCCCTACTCTGAATATGCAATTATATCGCCTTATTCGAAGAAATACTTAATATTACTAGATAAGGTTTCTTCGAAATGCATCGTGAAAAGCATTCCTATTCATAGACATATAGACCTAATATATTTCGGCAAAATTAACGCTTTCATTCCAAAAATATTACACATCTGACCTCTAAATTTTTCTGGTGACTGACGGAATGTGTTTATATTAACTATCAAACATATATATAAAAAACATAAACATAAACGGTTATAAACATGTCAATTAAGTCAATTTTTCTTCAAAATTTCAAGTCATAAGAAGACTTTCAAGACAATTCCTGTACCTCTCAAATCAGCCTATGAGATTTTATAAAAAGGAATTCAAAGTTTAGAATTAATTCGACTGAATATCTGCTGAAAGGCTTTCTGTCCCTTACAACTGACCCACCATTCAAAAACTTTATTGCTACTGCTTAAAAGAACAATAAATCAAATATTTTTTCGCAGCTGTTCTGTGTTTGTTATCTATATAAAAGTGAATAGCAAGGAAATATAAAGCTCTCTTTCATAATGGTCTTTACAAGAAGATCATAAATCCAAAGAGACTCTACTTGTTTCTTTCAAAAAACCATTTCATATCTCAGGATATTTTAGGTTCTATCTTGAACTTTGAGATCAGAGACAGAAAAATTTCACTACAGTGAATTTTTACTTTTTGAACTGTAAATTGCGATAAGCGCAAATAAAAATATTTTAAGCTTATGATGGAATTTCAGAAGTCAAAAAATTTCTGTGATGGACCTAGAACTCCTTATTTCTTGAATATTCGTCAGTATTGTTATCTTATTTCGAACTGTTATAACTGACACTTAGTAACAATGTACTTTACCATAATATTACAAATGCAGTGCATTTTGTTTTTCACGTTCTTTTGGTTACATTTTGCAATTATGTCTACTTGCTATGATTTTTTTTGTTTTGCTTTCTTTTTCTCTCCGGCTTTCATTAACTCAATTTTAACTATGAATTTTAGTATAGGATATTTCTTCGTTATTGTTACAAAATGCCCAGCCGCGGTAAGATAACTTCCCGCAAGGCGTGTTTAGGGTTGCCAGAAAATAAGGCAAGGTTGCTAGATTTAGCGCGAAATCGTCAATTTGATGACATTTGGCGACGAAACTGGTGATATGCCATAGACGGATGGAGAACAATCTAGAACGAATTCTTATCGGTTTGGCCCAAAACGTTCTCGAAGGCGGGCCAAAAGCTATATTAACCCTGCTTGTACGCGGAGTAACAGTGTACTATCCTCAGTGCATCATAGCGTGCATCCTGAGTTTCATCGTGAACAGTATCTTGAGTGTGTTGAGCTCCGAGTGCGATCGACCGAGTAGGGAGCTGCATTTAGTGTTTTGCCGTGAAGCTGTCTTCACCGTTATAGCCTGATAGTCTGAAAGCTGTGTTGCTGATTGTTTCAGCATGTTTGTCGCAGTTTTTCGACAACTGAAAACGCGATTTTGGAACTGTCCTGAGAAATACTGCCTAAGTAAATTGTGTTTTGATTATTCATCAAGTGTTGTCAGCAGTCACTCCAAATCCACGAACCCGTAGAACGTAACTATATATATAATAATAATACAACAAAGTAAGACGAATTCAGTTTCAAAATCCAAAGAACAACAAGTGTAAAAATTGAAAAATTAAATTAAAAAAGAAGAGTTTATATATTTTATTATATCTTATTTATGGGGCTTGCTATATCGAGAGAAGTAAATATATCAGCCTGTTTCTGAACTAATAAAGATTCAAATTTACAAAACTTGAAAAAACTTTTAATTAAATGCGACTAAGTTTCAGTTAAGTTTCAAAGAGAAATAAATAAAGCAGCCTGTTTCTGGACTGATAAAGACACACATTTACTAACCTTAAGAAACTTCAATTAAATGAAAAATAATCTATGTTTCCCTTAATCCTTAGCTGGCTTACTTTTGCACCTACAGATTAGAATGTAAAAAGCACTTCGTCTAAATGCCTACAAAACGTTACATTGTCGCGTAGATGAAGGAATCGTACAAATGAACAGGCAAGTACTCAAGACTAAACTCAAGACTTTATTAATTTGAACTGAATGAAGAACTACTTATATACTACAGCTGATTAGCATATTGGAATATTTCAGACTCGGAATGTTCTGGAACATAAAGGAAACAGGTTAATAAGAAGGAAATTTACATAAAAATCGATTATGAGGCATCTTGCCTTTGATAGGTTTCGAACCTGGGACCTTCGTCTCTCGAGGTCCTACGTCTTATCCACTAAGCTATGAGGAGCTCAGTCGAAAGGAGCAATTTTCGCTACAATATAATACAATGTAAAATCTGTAAAATCAGTACCCAGACCATTTATTTGAATTAAAATGCGAAATATAATTAAAGTTCAGCAAAATTATTCATCAAATAAAAATACTAAAACTATTAAAAATAATAAAATTGTAATCTGGACCAATCAAGCTGTTCATCCTAAATCAAGTTTTATAGGACGGAAAGCAAAGTTTTATACTGAAATTGGAAAACTAGATCAATAATTATTAATTCGAATAAATTAACTACGGTAAATTATAAAGTATACTTTTAAACAAGAACCTATGAACAAAATACATACATACGTATTCGGAGAACTGGAATAAGCTTTAAAACCCTAACATGGGCAAAATGATGAGCTACAATTTTAAGTGGAATTATTATGTTAACTTTAAAAATAACAATATTTTAAATGGCTTGGAAAATAGTGAGAATAAACTTAATGTCTTAAGAAAGAGTTTTAACTCCAAAGAGAAGTATTTGTTAAAAAATTCAGACATGGAAGGTGTGCAAACTATAAATAGCTACACGTAACCTGCCCGCTAGATGATTCAATTGATTACGGCAGTAGCTAAAGTTCATGTATTTTTCAAATGCTAGACGTAGTGTTAGTATTTCTTTTGAATGATAAAAAGCAAGAAAATGAAATAACGTATTTTGTTACAGATTACAGATATTTACTCAAGAAGGACGCCTTGAGACTAAGAAACTGAAGCAAGCGTTCTTTATTAATAAAAGAAAAACGGCTCTTACAACATTTATTGAAAATAATTACACAGACTCAAGAAAATCTGTGTTATTTAGCTATGTGCACATTTTCACGTGTCAGCATCGATATAATCTAATGATTCTAAATGCTTCTAAACTTTTCTGAAATACTAAGTCTCCCGACTCAGTTACGTTTATGCAAAGTTTAAAATGCAGTTTTGTTTCCAGCTTGCTTCATTAGATTTAGCAACGGCGTGGCCGTTTTGAAAGGAGAAGACCATGACACATGAGAAACATGGAGCTACATTTTGTCCGATGATGTTATCGGTAAGAACTATAATTAGATGCTTTAAAATTTTCCGCGGAAATATAATCTTATTTAATTAATATGAGCTTTTAAGGTATTTCTTCCGCCTTCTTAGCATGCCTTCGTGGTGTAGTGGTCAACACACTCGAAGTGCATTCGAGGGGTCCGTTGTTCGAGTCCTGGCGAGAACATTGCTCATTTTTTCATCTCTTCTGATTTTCAAAAAACACATAATGCCTCTACAGTGGCTCCCGAACTAAAATAAAAAAGGTGGTGGATGATGATTATTCTACCACCAAGATTTGGCGACTGGGTCCCTTAATCCCCAGTCGCCCTTTAAAAGGGGAAGTATATAAGGTACTTCTCCCGCCTTCTCATTATCCTTCGTGGTGTAATGGCCCGCATACTTGGCGCGTATTCGAGAGGTCCGAGATTCGAATCCCGGCGAGGGCTTTGCTCATTTTTCATTTCTCATGCTTAAAAAAATGGCTAATGTCTCTACAGTGGCGCCCGAAATGAAAACGGTGGTGGATGATGATTCTACGTAGATACTACACTGCTGGCCACCCAAAGTGCAACATCAAGAAAGACAAGAGATATCACAACAAAATTTACTTAGTAGATAACATGTTGACCAAGTATCAAATGATTAAATTTATAGACTCCTGTGAAGTGCGGTTCCTTCCAGAATCAGTAGCCAGAGCAGCCGCTATTGTTGGAGATCACCGCTGCCACACGCCTCGGCATTGATTCAAAGAGACTTTGGATGTGTTCTTGGGGTACAGCAGCTTCTACACGTTGCCAAAGTTGATCTGATGTGGCAGCTTCGGATGTAATCTGGGTCAATCGTTCAGCAACCATGGCCACATGTTTTCTATCGGCGAAAGATCCAGAGAGCGAGGCGGCCAAGGAAGCAATTCAATCTGGCGATTGACGGAGAACCCTTGGACAATGCGTGCAACGTGTGGTCGCGCATTATCCTGTTAAAATATGGCTGTGGGCAAACTCTGAAGGTAAGGAAGGACAACTGGCTCCAACACCTCGGAGATGTAGCGCTGGCTGATTGAAGTCCCGGCAAAGTGTACTAGAAGAGTGCGAGAGTGATATCCAATACTGCCCCATACCATAATACCCGGTGCAGGACCAGTGTGGTGGTGCATAACTCAGCTGTTCAGCATCCTCTCTGCACGGTGTCTCCAGACTCGAATCGGCCCATCATGGTGTTGCACACAGAAGCGTGACTCTCAGTAAAGACAATTTCATTCCATTCTGCCGTCCACATCCATCTTTCATCGCACCATTGACGGCGGAGACGTCTGTGGTTCTGCGTCAAAGGTAGACGAAGCAATGGAAGTCTTGCGATCAGACCACTCCGCTGTAAACGGCGTCGAATGGTACGCGCAGACACTGGATGATGCGTTACAGGTTGGATGTGCTGCGCTATGCTTCGTGATGTGACTGAGCGATCTGTCACTGCCATGCGCACAATGTTCCTGTCATCACGTGAAGTGGTTCTCTGAGGTGGATGCGGTCGAACACGTCGGTCCGTCGTACCCTCCTGCATCCAACGGTCACATATCCGCGTTACGGTTGTTTGGTTTTGTCCAGCACGACTACCGATTTTCCTGAAAGATAATTCACACTCTCGGTAGGCCACTATCCTTCCTCTATCGAACTTGGATACTTGATCAAACGATGATCTCTGTTTACTAGGAGGCATAATTGATAGTTTTTTTGAAAAAAACCACAAGAAAAACACAAATGCCGAACTTGAAATCGTCGAAAACTCCAAGCCTTAAAAAGCGCTTTGAAGTTTCGCCACAGGTGGGCGTGATGTGCCTCCGCGCTGAAATTCTAATCATTTGCATATCTCACCCTCCGCTAATGCCTGTTGTAAATTTCATGTTATTTGCATGCTTCCTTCAGGGTGTTGCATTTACGGTGGGCAGCAGTGTATATAGTATAGAAACAGCGTAGAAACTCTATCGATTTCCAGGGTGAACAGAGTCCATCTTCATCAGTAGCAAAGAAATCTGCAACTAAAAAACCAAGTTATGAATTACGAACATTCATTTTGTATGCTAAAACTCTATGCCTAATACAAGCTGTTGCTTCACTTTCACGTTTTATTTGAGGCGCGTTTCTCTGCTTGAATCAATGCAAAGTAACATAAAGTAATATAATTATAGAGATTAACGAAATATAAGACAACACATGTAGAAGAAAAATATGTTCTAAACTACAATATGTAAAACTTGAAAGAAGAATCAATAGTTACAAAGTAAAAGTTGGTTAAAAATGCAGTTGTAATACAATTAAAAAATATTTAAATGGTCTTATGAACATTTGGATTTTTACCTCGGGCAAAATAAATTTTGATTATTACTTACAGTTAAAACTCCTTCTAAATATTGTAGTAGGTATTCTCTTATTCCATATGTAGGTAGATGCTCAGCAGCGTACGTAACATCTAGAGTTGCCACATTAGGATTGGGGAGTTCAAGTAAGTGTTTCGCCATGAGCTCATTTTGAATTGGAAAGAAAATTAAAGAAAGTAGATAGTTGTTTAAGACTTTGAAACGGAATGCGGCTTGTTATTAAAAGTATAGAGGACAGAAATATACACAGTAAATATATATATATATATATATATACATAGGTACTGGAAATCATGGTTTAGTGTTTTTTTTAATTATTCCATGAAAATGTTCTAAAAATAAAATTTCACTTCGATTCGAATTTAAACTACTCTCGGTTTTCTGCGCAATTTATCATCTAATTAGCGCACTCTTTAAATGTAATTAATAGTTAAATGTGAAATATATATTCTTTACAAGTCGCTTTAGGGCAGGTAATATCACAATAAATGCTTTAATTAAAAAACAAATAACACATTTGCACCTACCATGCATGAAAAGTTTTGAACACTATTTATAGTATTTCATTGTTTTTATTTTAAGGCATTACTAAAGAACGGAAATTAATTCTCAATTTCATTATTTGTTAGTTAATGCAATTCCGTTCCCTTTTATTGCAAATTATCCAGTTATAATTCAGAAACGCAGCTCCGTTAATCAATTCTGTTGGTTGCTCTTTGATGAAAACCAAAAGCATTATCAAATTTACTGTTTTTATAAATAATACTGTGATTTCAATTTAGTTTCAGGATTAATTTGCAGGTTTATGTTTCATGATGTTTTCCTTTTCGCGCGTTGCGTCGCAAACCATTTTCGAGCAGATTAATAGCCAAACTGATTGAAATACGTATAGACACGCGCACATATTGGAGTTATTTTACTGAGGAATTTAAGGATCACGCATAAATATGGCTAAATGCGAAACAAATCTACATTATTTGTTAGTTCCTTTTAGTTATTCAACAATCACAATTTTTAAAGCTGATATTTTAAATCTGGAAAATGTTCCTACATTCTGGCTAATTTTAAGCTTTGAAACGCATATGCGCAATGGACGTTAACAAAGTAACAAGACATTGTTAACACTTTAATTGAATGACATTTACTTTATATCATACCAGTAATGTTTTATTGCAGAAACTCATTGTAGATCTTTCGAAAATAGCATGTATATATTTTAAATTAGATACTTTAGTTTTCTGAAGGCATTTTCAAAAGCATCACGTTTATCGGATGTGATTATTACCCGGGGTTTAGCTGAAGTTTCTAGAAACTATCTCTTCTTGACAGAAACCATTTCCAGAAGTGGATCACATTGAGCGAAAATAGCACAATAAAGCACGTAGAGCAGAAACAAAATTACCTTCTCCTTATACAGGGGGATATTTTCCCACCAGTATCCTCTTCAAAGCTGCTGCCATTGAAACTAATTTCTTCTCCGAAGTTTGGAGTGAAACTGCATTAAAATTCTAAAATTTTCTTTTGTTAGATATTTGATAGACAGGTTTTGAGATGAAAAAGAGTGTTATTATGATAACGCGAATTCATGAAAATATGAACAAAATAATATGCAAATTCTTAAGGCTTCCCTTGCAATGAAAATTTATTTTGTGAGAAATATTGTAAACTACTGACGGCTACGTAATTCTAATTGGCATTTTGTTCAGCTAAATTTGGTTCATATTTCAATGCAAGAGACTTACGCATCATCCAACATCTTCTCAAGTAGCTAATGAAATATTAAGTTAATCAAAGTGGCTGGATTAATATTACACACTATTTGTTCATTTAGGTGCCTCAGAAGTGTTTTGTTGTTAGCAGACAATTCAGAAAAAAATTAAAACGTTTTCAAAAGTCGAAATTGATGCTCACAGCGTATCGTTCTTTGCTTGAAATATAAAGCTACTACTATTGAAATAAACTATCAACCACCAAAAGTTTAACTACTCTCAAAACTCTAGAGACTTTAAGAAAAACCAAAATATAGGATTTTATTATAAGTAATCAGTTACTATGACTTAAAATTTTAGTGCAACTTCCTTCTTTCCGTAGTCATCATCGAATGCAAATTGGTTCTGCATTTAAGCCGAGGTTTTGAATGTTTTACAGATAGAGCTCCTGGCATCCTACCTTAGAGATACGTTCTATTGTCAGATCTGACAACGTTTATTTCGACTTCAGATATTTTGCTTACTAGATTTAAAAGCGCGTTGTTAACTTGAGCCAGCTTTCAAAGCCCGCCATCAACTAAAATCTGCTGAAGTAGATGATTTTGTGTGTAGTCTCAGACTATGTAACTTCAATTTAAACTTCAAACTTTATGTTATTTTAATTATCTGCAAGCGGTGGAGTTTTGCATGAGCGCAAGCAGTGCCTTCTGTTAAATTCAATATTTAAATAACAAGTTTCTTTTTTAACGTTTAAAAGGCTTTGTCACTTAAACTGAGCTGATGGCTCGCTTGTAAGTCTAGTAGGGTCCGAAGAACACTGAGTTAAGCTTCTATACAACCACAACCCTACAAGATTACATATAGATATATTATAAATCCACTATATTCATGGCACATTTTCTATGTTTTGGTAATCTAGGCTGCAATATGTTTCCTATGAAATGTGTCTCCAACCAAGGTATTTGACATTCGGGCTTAAAATTAAGAAAAATTGCACATTGCATTGAATTTCGGAAAAAGTAATGGATAGATTTTTAATAAAATTTGACATGAATAAGCATTTTTAACAAAGAAAGAGTTGTACCGTTCAAAAGTGATTTTATGTACGCATTATTATCAGTAAAGGCAACTATTGCTCAAGACAGGAATGTCTAAAATCCATGTTGTGATATGGAAATGAAAATGAGTCTAATATGGGGGTTCACACCTACAGCCAGACAGGCTGCGCAAAGTAGCAACATACTGGACAGGAGGAAGCTGAGCAAACCCTGTGGCAGTCGGCTCCTCTAATGAAGTAAGGAAGTTTTCAACTCACGAATAATGGTTCACGAAGGGGGATGGCGAGATTAAGTTGCGCACCAAACAGAGTCCTAGTCTCTATGAGATTAACGTCAGGAGATCTGGCTGGCCAATACATGCGGTGAGTATCCTCACTTTCCTTGTAATAGTCGATCAGCTGATACCTATGTGGACGAGCGTTGTCGTCCATCAGCTGAAATCATACACACACTGTGTCCCTGAAAATTCAAACTTACGGCCCTATGATATCCTCTTTATATCTTACAGCAGCCAGACAGCCTTTGGAAAGCACGTTCAGGAGCGTGCGGCTGTCCCACATAAGGCCTCCCCTATTCATTACAACTCCTGTATCATAACGATCATTTTCCCTGATGAGGATTGGTGGTATCATTTTTCAGAATTTCTCTAGATACATGTGCATAGAGAATCAGCGTCCAGGCAGAATATCGACTCATCTGTAAAGAGCACGGTGCTCCACTGAAGTCTGGTCCAAGGCGGATGTTATCTGCGACATTCCAAGCGTGTTCAACATTCTATACGCGCACTGTAGCGAGCAGGACGTAAATATTGTCTAGCATACATGTGTCTTCTGGCATTCAGCCCTAACATGAAGCCTTAGGGCCGTAGATCGTGAAACTCGAGCTCCATTAGCTGCATACAGCTCTTGTGAGAGCTGTGAAGCTATAGCAATGCCTGCCAACTATAGTACAGCCGTGCAGAAAGAGGCTAATAATGATCCTCATTCATCGTTGTGGATCTGGTCCACCTTGTGGAAGTCTTTTGGATATGTGACCAATATTCTGAAACTGTTTCCATAAATTACAAATAAAACTGGGCGTTACAATGAGCTCTATAGACACCTGCTCCTGTGATTCGCCTGCCTCCAATCTACCTAGAATTTTTTATCTCATTCCGTCATCCATATGTTCATGGCTACTCATTTTACCTGGTATCTTATAAATTTGTCCAACTCTTGCAAGAAACACTGTAAATGTCAGGAAGAAGGACGAGAGCGCAAATCGTTGGAACTCTTTATGGGCTTATATCCCCTTCAAAAATTACAGCTCCTCACACTTATACGCGCATTTTTTACTCTTAAGTATTAGATTCGTATATTTGCAAAACGCTTCAGTGGCATAATCAATACTTCTGGTCCAATATTTTCTTAAAATTAGACATAATTTAAAATTCCCTAAATTTCCACACGAGAGTATAACTTGATTCATGGCTTTCAGTTTTGATTAACAGACATCAGTTTGTGGACAGATGCTATGACAGCTACCTATTAAATAGAACTTTAGTGCTTCTTCTGAATTATTTAAGGACTAGCTTCCGTTATATTTTATTTTCCAGTTTAAGAATGTACATTCTGTAATTCAAGTAATAAGGGGGTTATCCTGCTAAGTTTATTAAGAGTAATGTGTTTAATTTTGTCGTTTATTTAGCTTTGACCAGGATTTAATTTTGTCTGGGCAAGGTACTTGACGGTATATTAACTAATGTGCTAAAAATACAAAATATTCGACATCAATCCGGCTCTTTGATGAATCTATCATATAAAAATGCAACAATGCTTGGTAACTAATTAAAAACTGTGTTGAGAACATGTTATTTAAGTATAAGGCATGCAATTATGAATAGAAATGAAATTTTCGCAGCTAAAGCATCCCTTTCTGAAAAAATGATGCTATTTTTTTATAAAATTATTAATTTCATTTTGTTCTGTTGTTGCACATGAATTGTCGAATTTTGAGAATTATTGATTTTCATATTATAAATCACTTTCAAATACTACGAGAGTACTGGAAATCATTTTACGTTTCTATGTATGCCCATATGCAACCAATTGAGTTCTTGATTAATATATGATAGGATGGATAATGAAAAGGAAAGGACATGGAAATGAAGTAGAATCGGTTTCATTTTTCGTTACGAGTTAAAAATTGGTTAAAAATCGAGTTAAAACATCGCAAACGAGGCAGCCATAATCGTCAAAAAATATTTACAGCTGACACAGTAAAGGCGCGAACAATGTAACGACTCTTAGAAAAGTTTTGATCCCTTGATATGATACTTAAAAATGCACAAAGAGGACGCCCAGGAGCAGGCATTGACAACGAAGAACTGCGAACTCTAGTAGAGAATGAATCATCTCCAGACTAATTTTCAAAGGTTTTCCTTCACTTGCAGACACCTGTTAATATCAACAAGCGTGATAAATGGATTGTCCGTGAGATCACTGAAATAGATTTAATGCATGCAATTCTGCTGTTCTCTCTTGAGCTAGATCATCAACAATCCAGTTTCGATTAGGAAAATGATATGTGATGAAAAATGGATTTTGTACCACCATCGCTGCTCATCTCCTGAATGGTTAGACGTTGAAGACGTTCCCAAAGCATGAAATGAAACTCAACGTGAATCGGAGGAAGATGATGGTGACTGCTTATTCGAGTAAAGCCAACAATCTTTCTTAAAATGCAGGTTAAGCAGTTGACGCTGAGTAGTATCACAAGCCACCGAATAAAATGCATCTGAAATATCGCATTTAGTGGTATGAATCGGTCAATGGAAATGAAATTAAACTAATATTCATGATACAACTTAAAGAACGCTTAAAATATACACTATTTACACTCTGAGACACATACCAAGTGACCCCCCATATTTACCAGAATTCATAACGGTCTCTTGCTTCTTAAACAACTGAGTCATATTTGTTTTCGAGGAGAGGAATGGTTTAATAGCGATGTAGGTGTCAAAAACACCTTCTAAGAAAGTAACTTCTTAAGACCAGTTTACAGCATTTCTATGAAACTAGCATTAATGTATTTAAATCTCATTGGAAAAATTCTTTTGATAAAAAAATCTCTCCAGTGTCAAGCGGTTAAATCACTGAGCACTGGCAGGTAAACTCTAATTCAGAGCCTGACTAAAGAACTGGCTGCATGGGAGTTGCGGTGTTTTTTCCTATGTGCAATGTGAACATGAACGAGACCATTCCCTTCAGCAAGTGATTCTCAGAGACATCGCTTCCCTTAAGTAGATAGCCTCCCTGTGCTTTGTCATAATACAGTCATTCCTAATACTTTTTAATATAATGATGCCAATTCTGGTTAATAAATGTGACTTTCAAGAAAGCGACATTTTGTCTGAAATTTTGCTACCAAATCCGATATACCAAACGCAGCAATCTGATAAACAGTTTTGTTAATATTAATACTTGACAGTATGTTTTATTTATTTAAAGTAACGTTATTTTCAAGAACTATGATTTGTATTCCTTTTCATACTACATAACTAAACAAAAATTTTACAATAATAAATGTTGCGCTTAATTCTTGTTTAAGGCCAAATTTTTCCAGATTTCAATAAAGTTGTTAAACTGATTCATGTAGATTTCCTTGGGGATATTTTTATTTGATATTTGCTTAATTTTTTCAAATTCAATTTAATCAGACGTTATGTTTCGCATGTTTCAACATTGAATGTTATTTTTCACTTCTCCATAAAATACTGTAATATATTTCATTTTAATATAATAGTAACACTATTTACGTTACTTTTGTGAAGTTTTCTTATTGAAATGTTTTTTTTTCTAATCAGAAAATGTTATTGAATCTGCTCAGATGAATAATATGAACCAGAATACTACTGAAAAAGAACATAGTTTAATGAAGTTAAAATTGTCAACAATAGGTATTCCTCAACTATGCGTAAGCAGCATGGAATTCTTTTTGACAGAAAAAAAAAAGAAAGAAACTTTAAGAAAAAACTTCGTGTTATTATTAAGTATTAAAATTTTCCATAATGACAAGCAAATTTAAGCATTATTTGAAAGTAAGTACAATTGATTCTGGATGGTTTGATTGTTCGCTTCCCAAATGGCAGCTCAACGAAATTAATTTCTTTCCACCATGAGAAGCATTTTAAACCCATCTGAAAAATATTTGTCGTCCGGCCAAATTGTAGTTAGTTTCCCTGCCAGACACTGCATTCCCCCTCTCTGCGAAGAGGTAGGCCTATTGTGCTAAACCGCTACTCTGCGATGTCAACACTAAAATAACTTCTAAAGCGTCGCAAGCATCGAAAGAAGAGAGGTGCAGTTTGTTTCTTAAAAGGACTCCTTTGAATGAGAAACTATCTGTGCTTACTTCTTTTATAGCTTTAATTTCTGGCGGCCGCTTTGATATGAGAAAGAAAATATGCTTTGCAATGAGAACTGGAAGTATTTAACTCTAGAGCTCTGGCTATACTCGGGAGAATCACTGCGACATGTTTTCTCATTTCGATGTAATGCTGGTGAATTATGGAGAGGGTTAAGCAGACCATGTCTAAAAACCTTACGTCTCTTGATCAAAGAACAATAGGAAAACTGTTATCACGAAATTTTGAAATAAAGCAAAATTTATTAGGAAAAAACCAGAAGGAGAAGTAAATGTGTCAGATAGCAGCTGTGGTAACAGACTTAAGTTGGAATATTCAGGATATGTAGTTATGCTATGTAATTTAATTGTATCTAATTTGACTCGAAGGATACAGCGGTGATACATTTGGCTTGTAGTCTTGTCTCAATCGTAGTAGAGCCAAGCCGAAGTTCCTTAGGAACTCAAATACGTAAAGTATATCTTAAAAGAAGTCTACTCTATTCTATGTGCTGGTTTTTTTTTTTAGAAGGAATTTAGGAAGCAGATAAAATTGCGAAGATTCCTGTCAATGACCTATCCTTTCTGATCATCCAGTGTCACAACTAGTTACGATTCTGAAACAGTCCCTCTACCATTATGCCTTTTCACAGTACCGGAACACTGGAATTAAGCTGCGTACCCATCGGCTGATGCCGGAATTTAGGACAGAATGGGTAACTGCAACTGTTACCTAGTTTCTAACATGTCACAGCCTTTTTTGACCAAAGCCGATAAGTATACACTTCCACAGACATCTGCAAATATGTGGGGGCAGTAACCCCGATCACTACATATCTGGACGTCTCTCTTCTCGTCCCTCTCGCTTTTACTCTACGTATCTGGATTTCTCTTTCCTCATCATCTCAAATCACTGGACTGCTTTGGACATGACACAACATTTCCAATAAATTTGTATAGCTTAGTATAGAAAGAAGTATTAATTTTGGGGCCTCCATACATGCAAAATATTCAGTAGAAACTGTGCTAAAATATGCATGCATATATTTTCATTATTCACGTAATACTTGTCACGTATCATGTACCTGATTTTGCGTACTCTGTATGATTTTTTTATTTATTTATCTAGTGTATTGTATCATAACTCTTCTACGTATTTAAATTTGTTTTAAGTACACTTACATGGTGTTTTCGAATGTGTTTTGATACGTATCTTGACGTTAGTTAGATGTTTACTATAACAGGTTTGACGGTACTCTACTTAAAAATACGGGTAATAATGAGAGCCAGTGTTGTAGATAATTGAAATCAACGATACGACTAATGAAGCTTATGTTAGCTTTGTAATATTTAAAATACTGGAATATCTTAGAGTGCCCACTAAAATCTGGTACCACTCGTTTAATTGGCGAACGACTGCAGCTATAGACATAAAAGTGGTGCCTGGGTACAGTAATGTGGCTATGCGCTGCTAGACGAGACTACTTACAGCTCCAACTGATGGAAAACGGTACGAGATGGGATTGCCTGAACGAGGGTTACGAGCGAAAACATCACGGAAAAAACATTGCGAACGAAAACGTCGGGGAGAAGTCAATGCAAGGTGGAAACGTCGTGGGTCAAAAGAAAGCAAGGAGTAAAACATAGTTGTTTTAAATTATTGCTGTACGAAATACCGTTGTCGAGAATAAAGTTGCTAAAAATTACTCTACTTTTAAAACATCATCGTAAAAATACCGAGGTAAATATTAAAGCTTCTATAAAAGTCATTGCATGAAGATAACATGTGCTTTTAAGGCTTTAAAATTTGTATATTCGAATAATTACTTGTAAGCGCAAGAAAAATTATGAATACTTTTATCTCTATACTTCATATTTTCAGATCAATTAATAAATTTTTGCTAAAAAAGCGAGAAGAAAAATAAAATAAAAAAAAGCACGAATAAATTTTTACTAAAGGTAAAACAAAATAATTTTAATATTTGATAATCAGGTAATTATGCAGTTATTCATCACCCCTTTTCTAATATTTTAGACTATATTTTTCATGAAAATCTGCTAATACAACTTCGTAAAAGAGAGCAACTGAATAATCGCGTTGAATAGCTAAGTAGTACATAAATTTAAATTTCTATTAACTCCTATAGGTAGCATTAATTTTCTACTCATTTACAGTTTTCGAAAGCTTAATTTTCTTTTTTGCCATTTGCAAAAATTTAAAGGAGGAAAACACATTCCTCATTCCTTTTTGCGCTCATAAATCATTATGCGAATATAGATTTACAATTTTAAAGCTTTAAAATCAAATATCTACTATGTTATTGTCATGCGATGAATTGCGGGTGCTTTATTTTTTACCAGGATATTTTCTATTTTCAGGGAGGATGTTTTAAAACTGCGATGTTTCTGAATCGTTTCATTTCAAGCGACGATGTTTTATATCATGATATTTTAGATCTGCAGTGTTTTCTCCCACGATCGACATTTTAGCCTTGCGTTATTTTCGAAGCCACGTTTTCGTCCGCAGTGTTTTCGGTGGACAAGAACGAGGGGAGTGCGAACCACTTTTCTTGCCTGTCAGATGAGTCTATATTCATTGTAGTAATGAGCGTGTTGCCGTCCTTTATCATTTGTTGCCGAAGTAGCCACCTAACGCTTGCGGTTGAAAAGTCATTTAAGGTCGGTGATTCTCAGCACGTCGTTGATACTTGTTGAGAGTACCGAGCTGAAATGTCCTCTCGAGAGATTCAATGTTTAATTTCAGGCCCTTTTGATGACGTTTGTAATGACCGCCACACGTATCCATACTCCCTAATGTAATATTGAACTAACTACTTTTCAGAAAATTTCGATCTAAAATTTGACTATATTGAACACCAAGCTATTATTATTATTACTACTTGTTTCATATGATTACTTAAATAGCTGGAAATGAAATTTTCCATAAATAAAGGTTCCTAACTTGCAACTAGAAATTAACCTAAAATAGTTATAATATGGTAAATTCTGTACAGAAAAATTATTTTAAAGCGTATAATTGAAGAAACAGCTGATTAATTCGTTTTTAAATAAAACCCTTATATGAATTAATTTTATAATCTATATACAAGCGGTTCAAGTTTTCACGGTTCTTGTCTCTGCGAAGATAATTTTTACTGGAGAAATGGGTGAAAGTTTCATAGCCTTATTTATACTTACAAATAACTGTAGAGAAATCTGCCACTTTACTAAGTAAATATTAGCATGCAGAAACACTATTATTAACTAGAAACGTTCTGTAATTTTGGGATGTTCACAGAAAAAGGTTTAACGAACACAGTGCTATTAGGAAAGGACAAATTACAAATTGAAGCCTTAAGCATATTTCCAAAAATATGAAGTCAGTTTGCATTTTGTTACAACATAGCAAAAAGATTAGGAAGACAAAATTTCATTAATAGATTAACAAATTATCATCAGTATTGTACGAAATCTTTACAAGTTGTTAAAAAGCCATAAGCTGCAATGCTGGAATCGTTTGAATAGTGAGCTTTGAAAATCAATAAATAATTTAGTATCAATAAGAAACCGTAACGAATTGTGATGTCATAATGTTTAGAAAAGAAGTTATTCGTAGTTAAGTACTCGATTTTAAAAATCTGATCTTCCAGTTTAGCATTTAAAGTTACTTTTTTATCATTATTAGTACTTTCATTATCGAAACTCATTTTATATAAATTTGCACCTTTCTATTTTCTTCTTTTTGTCCAAAGAAGTCAATTTGCATCTAATTAATCTAGAGTACACTTGAAACCAAAAGAAAATTTATTTCATATGATTGTACCCTGAAAAATAGAAAGAGTTGTCTCTCGCCCCATAATTTTGGACATCAAAAGTGCCTTCTAAAGGACTTAAAGAATAACATGAATGTAGTCATTTAAGTACCCTATTCTACGTTAAATACTAGTTAAATGTAGGTGCTCGTGGATATATCTGAATGTTTTCTGAACTATTATTATATCAAGCAAGTATTTGAGTATTTCTATTCTGGTTATGAACCAGTTGGGGATTTTATTACGCTTCTTAAATGGATTTGTCTGGATTCAATATTTGCATTATGCCGTATATTGATAAAGAAGTTTTGACAACATTGCCAAAACTTCTTTAAAGAAAACAAAATGACATTCCATAATGTCTCGTATTCAAATGTCCTTAATGTCTCGTATTCTCGTGTCTTCTTCAAAGAAAACAAAATGACATTCCTTAACGTCTCGTATTATTAGTTCTCGGCATTATTAGATCGGTTAAAAAGTCTGAATCTGCGGCTGTGTATTAACTATCATATGCGTATGTGCTCAAAATATCAAATAAAGGAACACAAAATAGATGATCTTGTTAATGAAGTGCACGCATAAAAATCGAATGTTTCATAAAAATGAACTGAGAAGTAATTGGTCCGTTGCTAGATTCGGTGTAATTCTAACAAGTTTGCAAAGCCACATTCATATGCACACTATACATATATAGTTACATAATACACATTATACGCAATTTACATACGTTCCTTTTAAGTGCTATGTGAGTGAACATTGGTAAATGAAAACAAGATACAGTGACGGACAAAAAAAAAGAACTGTATCACTTAGAGAAGTAAATATTTTGTAATGCTTGCGGCTTATTTTGTTCATAAAAATTATCTGAGTTGCTGCAAAGCAGCATATGAAGTCATTTCACATTTTTAGCGCATCGTACCTCGCTTCCAAAATATTGTTCATCCGATATCTATAAATATCGGGACAAAATGGGTTAAAGAGCGTTCGTCTCATTCTTAGGAGATGACAGGACAGCTCCGTATGTTCAACTGACACATGGAGAAAATGTGTGGCAATTACTTTAGTTAAAGGAGGACATTCGATACTCATGATCGTTAGCTGAAATCAATCTCGACTGGCTACATTGAGTCTCGAGAGCGACTAACTGGAGAGCGAAACAGTCGATGCTGAGAGAAGGGCCGGCTCAGGTCGAAAGAGAGTGACCACAAAACTGACGATAGATATCTAAAACGGATCTGCCTCTGTAATCTTCATGCAAGTGCTGCTGGTTTTGAAGTTGAATTCGAGAAAGATTGTGCTGTATATTATTAATTATAGTATTTATTATCATTTTAAAAAATCTTCTCCTTCTTTAAAAAAATGTTGTAACTTTATTGCTTAATTAATTACTATTAATCTGTTTTATTTTATTTTGAATATATTGCAAGCATATTCTCGACTTTTTATTCGTTTCTTATATGACGTTACAATTTTCCCATCTTTTTGTTATAGCATGACATAACTGAGGCTACAGATTTTTCTTTTTCGAGATTCATTCTTTGACGAAATAACTGTGAATTTACTTTCAAATGTGTCATCTCATTAATTTTCAGAGCCATACATATCAGCTGATAACCCAAGGATTTGTCTTTTACTTGGTCAACCGTAATTTCTCTTGACTTTCAAATTCTTCAGAAATCCGCTTTATCAGTTTAATATATTCTTGAATAAAATCCATTAATTTCAAATGTATCTTTAGTGTTCAAACTTCAAACTTTGGTTTTATAGTTGACTGCAAACTAAATAAAATTATTTGATTTAGAAAAAATAAAAATATTAAAAACATACATCAATTTGCGTTTAAGTGAATATATATACTTTCAGGAGAGAAAGAGCACACCTGGACGATGGAAAATCATATAGCAATGCATGGTCGGAAACTCTTTCCTGGCACGGTAGTGACGACACTAAACATAAGAAATGAAGGACACAAACATGGTGTGAAAATATGTTTATTGGGCTTAGCACAGCAGAAACTAAGAAGTGGAAGCGAAAACCGACAATAATTACATCAAAGCAAGAATTAAATTTTACGACATCGAAATTACGACCTCGGCTCGTGATTCAGGCCTCATATCTGTAGCGCATGGACGATTTAATGTTCTGGAAAATAGCTGGCGTGTCCCGGACTTCCCTAGCAGCTGCCATGATGCCTGAAATACGTTCCTGAGTACTGTTAACGGGAGTTTCGTACACCAGTTTCTTGATGTACCAACAGAGAAAGTAGTCAATGCAAGTGAGGTATAACGATCTTGCGAACCAATGCACCGGACAACCCCTGCCGATCCATTATACGCTGCATTCAAGTGGAGACGCACATCAAGACTGTTAATATATGCAAAAATTTAACATTCCCAACATTTTAGCTGCACTCAGCATAATAAACATGTGTTCTCACCCTGTTCGTATCCTTTCTTTCTCGCGTTTTGTGTCGTCTCTACCACGTCAGGAAAGTTTCTTCAACCATGCATTGCTGTATGATTTTCCATCGTCTTAGTATACTCAACTTTCCTGAAAGTTTGTAACAGAATTGCTAAAACACCTCAAAACTTTGAGAATTGAAACCTTTCTGACCTAAGCCAAAACTTTCCTCTTCGCAATTTTCCATGTTGGATAAATGCACTTTAAGCATCACCCTCTGTGCTGCTTGGACGGAGTTTCACTATGCCCGTTTCCTACCGCAACAATATCAAAAAGTAAATGTTCTTGAATAGGAACGATAAGAGTGCCAAGTAAACTGTGGCCACAATGTGAATTTAAACAAGAATGAAATTTTTTCTGCCTCGATTGCCAAGTTTCCTATTCATTAAGGATTAAAATTCTACGCAATCAGAAATCTTCCTCTTCAATATGGATATACAATTTGACCTCTCTATGTGATGCGCAATTGGTATCTTCGTTTCTGCCTCTCATTGTTCCCACTTCAGCACCTCTAAATTTTGCTTTCATTAAACATATATATATATTTGAATTTCTGTTCCTTGGAGATGGTATATGAAAAAGGTTTCTAATAATAAATTATTGGTTTATTACTTTGCAGCTTTAGCACAGGTTAGAGGCTTATTAATTTACTCTTCATTACATTTTTAGAATTTATATACTGTATACATAAAATAAAACTTAAAGATAGGAAAAAAGTTTTAAGAAGAATAATTTAAAATGATATACTTTGAAAACAAAGAGGGACTATTCAGTTTGAAATGAAGCTAGATGGAATGAAGCCAGATGGGAAACAAAAACACTTTTTTTTAAATCCTTTAAAACTAGAAATGATTCAATTTTTCGGACTTCTTATCTTATTTCTCATCTCAGATCTAATTATCTGGGGTTATGATTTGAAACATCAAAACCCGAACAATTTACCCAGGCAGCACGCCTCCAAAAATATACGTATAATTTTGGTGAAATAAGGGTATGGTATTTTTTGCACGTTACTTTTACGAAATTTATACGAATAAAAAAGGCTGAAGATATTTTGACGCTTTATCGTTATTTTCCACACGTTATTTTTACGAAAATTGTACAAATCCGATTGTACTGAAAAAACTACCGCTTTTTTTGGAATATTTCATTCGTCACTTTTACGAATATTATACGAATTCTGAAAAGACTGAAAATGAAGTTCATGAATTCATAATATTTAGTGTATTTCTGGAATTTTACTTTGTTCTCCTTTTTTCACGAACATGAAAAAAGGGTATGCATTTTTTTTCCAACAGCATCTTAATGTGCTATCAAAATAATTTTTGCGTTTTAATTATCTTTACGTTTAAAATTAATTTTCCTCTGGTTAAAAACCTCTACGAATTGGAAAACAATCTTGATATTTCATATAAATTTAAATTACTTTAATCAGTATTCTAACATTCATATATGAGGCTAAAAGTTTTCAATGAATTTTAACACGTGAGCTAGATTTTTACACATTTGCAAAAAAAAAATATATATTTTCTTGATTTAATGATTTTCTTGATTTTTTGATTTGAAGATTTGATTCTCTTCAAAATAATTTTATTTAGTTACATCAAATTATTTTAATTAATTTGATTTATTTTATTTATTTTCTTACATCAAACTTGTTATTTTTATTCATATCAACACTTACATTAATTTACACAATTTAATTTCTTTTATGAAAATCTCATTACTCATTTAACTGTAATAATTTGTATATTAAGTTTGAGTACTTATTGCATTATTTTATTAAGTATTGTCAATTAAACTAGAACAAGACTTCAGCGAATCTTTCATCTCGATGAATAAAATAATATACAGAGCATAAGATACTTGAAAATATTTAAATTCTTGAACAATAGTTGAATGTAGATCAAAGAGGTATGCATCGGATCGTTAATTATAATCAAAGTTTATGCGCATTAGGTATGCATGAACGTAATCCTTTCATTTATTTTCCTAAACTTCTTTTCGAAGCGCCCTGAGAGCAATTTTTTTTTCTGGCCGCAAAATTTTACTTTTCAAAAAGCAAATCACTCATTTTCGGGAATTCTAAGTTTTAATCTAGAGCTTGCATGCGATTCCAAATGCTGGAAGTTCCTACATATTTGTGATCTTGGTGAAAAAATCGTTTATCAAAGATTCTGATTCTTTGGCTTTTAGAGACATTGTGGGGCCAAAGGCTCGCCTGTGGTCACTTTGTTTACGTCAAAACAAATTTTTCACAGCTGTGTCCTATAGCCATTTCTCTTTCATTGGGTTCTCGGAGTCAGGAGCGTTTTCATCCACTGCTGAAAGAAAGCAGCAATCAGGTCGTCCATAGAACATCAGTTTGTCATTTCAGCAACGGTTTTCATCGGTGAAAGATTTCTGCTGCATATTTCAGTTGATCTGAAGTAAGTGCACTTTCATACTTTTCTATAATTATACTTATTTAAGCTCTTTATTATTATAATTTTTATTATTACACTAAAACTCCAATTATCTGGGCTATACAATATCTGGATTGTATGAAAATTTATTGTTTGCGTCTAAACCAGCATGTTTGGTATTCGGTTTTAAAGAAAGGAAAATTTTAAATTTATGATCTCTTATGAAACAAAATAAGAATAAGTAAAAATTTCTTCTGAAAAATAAATATATTTACCCCACACAAAACTAATTGAAAGAATTATTTGGATTTTGTTATAGTAAGGTTGTGGCGTTAGTCCGAATGCTTGCTTCATTTTGTCCGCATATTTGGAATGCTAACACAGTTTCGTGCAAAATATTACGGACTTCTCATATATTTATTGCTGAAATATGTATTGCTATGATGAAGAAGAAATTTTTGTACGCTAATTACAGTTAATGGTATTTCCAAATGATTCACATTTTAAGCAATATTGAAAATTTCAGTACTTAATATGAGGTTCTTTGGTTTTCAATAATGTCTGGATTCTTCTGAGCATTCCTTTTATCAAAGACTGCAGTGCTCCAATAGATTTTTGTTATGATCTCATATCTGAAATATCTAGATATTTCTCGAATCTGAAGTTTAAAGATGCAAAGTAGTTTGTCAGGATCCTAGATGTATTAATTATCAGATTTGTCTTTAAGTAGTTGGACTGAAGTCTCATTGCGGAGGGGAAATAAAAGATAAAAAATCAATTTAAAATTTTTTTAATAAGCTTTGATTTAAAATTTTAAAATAATTAATGAACTAAAAGATAAAAACTAATTTAGCACATAGTTTAGTAAGAGCTAGGGATTAACAAATCCTCTTCTCACAATTCATATACAGTTTTAGAACACAAATAATAAAAGCATGGGGCGTCCATAATCAATTTATAAAAATAATAGCTGATATGCTGGACAATGAATTAGATTAATAGATTTCGTTAAAGACGCCCGTATTTTTCAATTAATTTAATAATTCAGTAGTCGCTGCATTGAGAAAGGTATGTAATGGAAGTTTACTGTATGATGGTATGAGCTAAAATTGTTAAATACAGAATTGGAAATTTTCAAATATGAAATGCTCAGTGCATTTTATATGCGTCTTATAATACTTCAACTATATTTAAAAACTGAAAATATATAAGTGTGAAATTATTACAATTTTCTTTTTACTGTTTAGGTGCTGTTTTCAAAACATCGAATGAGAAGGATTTTTCCTTCACAAAAATATCTCAAGACGTAAAAGATTGGCTAAAAGCAGATAGATATAGAAAAAAAAGTCTGGAGAACAAACAGCTAAAGGAAATGTGTTGAAATTGTTCATTGAAGAAAATTACGCCATTAAATCTGATTTAACCTATAAACTAAATCTAATTCTTAAATTAATTGCATGTGTATTCCTTTTGCAAGTATTACAATTTATAATACTTAACAACCTGAAATTTAATATTTGTAAATGAATGTTTAATATGTTCATACTAATTTTATAATTTAAATAACTCATTGGCATCATATGAGCATAATCCAAAATGCACGGCATTTGACAAAGAAATTAATTTATTAAATTAATAAAAAATGAGCCAAATTCTAATTGCTTCGTGTTATCCAATTGTGTCCTTTTAAAACATTTAATACCATAAAGCTATGAGATGTAAAAAAGATTGGCATGTTCACTTCAACATGTACATTTACATTTATGTTAGAGGAAAAGTCACATGAAATAAATACTTAAAAACTTCAGATTATTCCTAAACAAATTAACTTTTTAAAATTCCATGTTTGTATAAAATAAAATAAAGAGCATATTCAAATAATTTTGAATTTGCATAATTTTATGAAACTATTAATTTATTATGGATTGATTCGTTACATTGTAAAAAGCAACTTTTTAAAAATACCTTGATAAAGCATTTCTTCTGTAGAGGTAAATTTTTAGCACTGATCTAATATATTTATAAGACTTAAAACTGACAAAGATAGCTGTAATAGATTATAATTTTTACAGTCCCGCACAATTCTAAACGTTGGGGTCAATGGCAGTCTTCTTAACGGACGCAGTGAGTGCAGGCCACGTTCAAAAAATCGACGGGAACTGGTTCTCGTGGACACGGGAACATCTAGGGTATCTTGAACATGCTGCAGAATCGCGGTACAAGTGACTTGCGGGACCGCCACATTTTGTCGATGGATGCGTCGATCCACACGTGCTGACGTCACTCTGGCTGCACCTGCACCCCTCCTTCTTCCCACATTCCCTTGTTCCAACCATGTTCGCCATAGCCCATGCACCGTGCTCGCATCCATGTGTGTATCAGCTGCGATTTGACGTAAAGACCACCCGCCCTTCTCAATCCGATCAGCAAATCACTCGTAAAATTGTCTATCTGCTGGAAGTGCCTTCGTTGACGGCGGCCTGGCATTCTCTCCTATTACACATATCCTCCGGGACAAAAACCAACTTTCTTCGATAATTCGTCTGGCAGAAATAACGACACGAATATTGCCCATTCTGCACGTTCCTTCCCTTGTATCTTACTTCACGTACATCGGAGAGCTGCGCATTTCACGTCATTCGCATAACTCAGTGACTGCGTCTATTCTAAAATTTGCATAAAAAAGTGCGTTACGTATTAGTGCGTACGTATTTCGCCCTTAAGTCAAAATGCTAAAATCTCTAATTTTATACAGGAAACCAAACAAAAAATCACAATTAAAGTACATTAAAAACTCTAAAAGAGAAAAACTGTCCGAAAAATTCCTCTATTAAAAATGAAGTCATATAGAATTTGTTAGAATTATAGAAGGAGGCTTGCGCAAAATACTTCATAATTTTTTCGAAATATGGCTCAGTAATTTTTTGAACAGGGAGCATGGAAAAGAATGTGTATGGTTGCCAATTCTTGTAAAAATTGTTTAAATGTGGAAATGGTAAAACCGGAAACCCTCAGCATAAAGAAACTCTGCCAAGGTCGTCGAAAATTTGATGCAAGCGAGGAATTTAGCATAAAGGAAGAATTTTCAGAAAATATTTATAGTTAAACTGCAATTAGTTTTGCTAAAATGTAAGAGTAGATGGGAAAGAAAATAAAAACAATAAATGAGCAATAAAGCACCGTATTGAATTCAAAATTTAAGTATAAAAATAAAATATTAAAAGTAAATTTAAACGTACAAATTAAAATTTAATTCAAGTTCGATTTCTAGCAGGAGCTACTGAAACGAGGATAGTAAGTTTCAAGTTGAAAATCTTCTGCCCAACATAGCGACTGTGGGCCTTCGAAACGAAATCAACATAGTTAATAACAGTAAAAAGACAGAATAATAATACAGAAACTGTACAAGTAAACGGGCATTGTTTACATATAAACAAGTCTCTGATTTTAGTGCTGTCTCCAATTATTCATCTATTTAAGATCATTAAATCATGCTGTCATATCGCAAAGCAAAGTAAGATATTAAATAATGTACTTAATACTTGCTTTTTTAGAGAAAGCTTAATGCAGTATTTCGGAATTTTTTTCTTTGTTAAGAAATTGGTAAAAAGTGAAATTTCTTCTTGTAATTAACTTCAGTACATTTTTTAATTCTATGAAGCTGATTGCGAATTGTGTTATCTGAAACCTTTTCCAAAAGGTTAGCATCCCAGTGAATTAGTATAAATGTGCTAAATTTGATATCTCTTCTTTTGTCTTTATGTTTAATAGTTTTCTAATCAAAAGTATGTAAATCTAAATAGTTAATGACTTTTTGTTCAGAATTTAGTTTTTTAAGGAAAAAAATATTAGGGTAAATACTGGGTTCTCCTGTTTTCTCAAAATTATTAATTGAATAATATCACCAATATACCTAAACATGTTAGCAAAGTAATTACTATCAACTTCATCAAAAGACTTTTAAAAGAGATATTCTTTAGTGAATAGGTAAATGTTACATAAAAATATTGAATATGAAATTATTTTAGCAATGCCATTAATTTGTTGAAAAATAGAGTCTCTAAGCTGGATGCACTTAATAAACGGACTGCAGTTAAATGTAATTTACAATTATTTTCCGAAATAACTGTAAGAATTTCAAGAAAAAATTTAGGAAGAGCCGAAAGATTGTTGTATATTTAAGTTATGGAAGAGAAAAGGACAAATTTTCAAAATCCTAAAAATGGACTTAATTCAAAATTTCAAAATCAAAGTGCAGAAAAGAATGTTACTCTTAATAATCCAATTGTAACCATGTTCTTAATTAAGAGATTTGAAAATAATAGCACAGAGATTTTTGCGTTTGCCAGCAAAAATGCTGTCGATTACTTTTTTGTAATTTTCAGTACCATTTGGATTGAAACGGAATTTGGTAGGAGTTCATAAAATTTAGGTAAGACGAGAATATATTGCGGTCAGATAGGTGGGAAATTTTTAGTCTTCGGTGAAAAGCTCTATTTTTTTTAAATAGATGAAACACTGGAAATATAGTTTTATTACAAGTAGTATTCTGCTGAAGTTCGTTTTCAATAAGTATTACATAAAAGTTTGTCAAATGATGCTGATATTCTTATTAGCTTTGTCAAACTTAGTGATAGTAAAGTACAGCTTAAGTTCAAGTACTTTATTTTTGATATCATATCTGTCGAGGAAAAAAAGTTTATGAAACTGAGGAAATTCCTTTTTCATTCTTTTTAAAACTGAAGCTTTCCATAATAAAAAAGTGGTAGCAAGAAGATTGGTTTTATAACTTCTTGAAACAATAAATTCCTTTAAGCCTATTTTAATCGTGTAGAGGTATTCATTTACTTGAATGTTGTAGACTATTCTAAATTTGGTGCCAAATTTCATAAGCTTTCTCAGATTCGAGCCTTTAATAACAATCACGTTTTCTGTGATAATATGCCCATGTTGTTTATCAACGAAAGGAAGATTTTCTGTTAGACGGAAGAATCAATATATTTATATCTGTATATATCGAGAGAGAGATCATGATAATATAGATTACATTAAATTTTTAAGTTTATATTAAGCTTAATATATTCAAATTTTTAAGCTAATATGTAAGTATATATTTATATTTATTGTATATATGTATATATATATAAGGTAATATAAATAAAATTTTAAAAATTTAAAGAATTAGCATCAAAGAACATAATGCAATGTTTTGCTTATATTGATTTGATTTAATACGCAAAAGAATAGAAGCAAAGAATTCTTAACCCTCTTATTTCTAGAATGTCTGGAAAGGCACAATATACAGAAAAATATCTTTTTAAAAAATAAAATTTAAAAAAAAATTATGCTTTTTGCAAAACCTCAGAATGAAGTTTTACTTGTAACACAGTGTATTTATCAAAGAACTTCGATATAAAAGTAAGGAAAACATATAATTATAAAATTAAAACAATAGTGATAAAAATGAGCGCAATAAATCTGTTAGATTAAATGTAAACTGAAATTCCCAATTAACAAGTTTCATTAACAAAAACATACTTATAAATATTATTATTATTTATTTCTAGAATGTCTGGAAAGGCACAATATACAGAAAAATATCTTTTTAAAAAATAAAATTTAAAAAAAAATTATGCTTTTTGCAAAACCTCAGAATGAAGTTTTACTTGTAACACAGTGTATTTATCAAAGAACTTCGATATAAAAGTAAGGAAAACATATAATTATAAAATTAAAACAATAGTGATAAAAATGAGCGCAATAAATCTGTTAGATTAAATGTAAACTGAAATTCCCAATTAACAAGTTTCATTAACAAAAACATACTTACAAATATTATTATTATTTATTTCTAGAATGTCTGGAAAGGCATAATATAGAGAAAAATATCTTTTTAAAAAATAAAATAAAAAAAAATTATGCTTTCTATGTCTTTTAAATTTTTTGCAGCAAATACTGAGAAATGTGGGACTTTGCTGACTAAACAGTTTACTTCTGTTTATTTTCTTTGTTTTTGATTATTTAATCTACAGGAACATGGCAATTAATTTTATGTTCTTTTCGCTGACGTAGAATCAACTATGTTTACCCCTAAAATCCAATTAGAATTCAAGCAACTGTAGTTCGCAGTTTTATCGGAAAACATTTTTTTTTGTTTTTTATTTTCCGTTTAGGATAAAATATTGAAATTACTGCAAAGAGCACACACAAAAAGATAACCGAAAATATTAATTATTTAGAAGTATAGAATATTATAAAAAAGTTAATTGCTAAATCATTGTGATGCAATTGAAAATAGACACATTTGCTTTCTTTGGAGATATTTTGTAGATTTCATGAAATTTTGAAATTTCGTCAGAAATTCTGAATATATATGTATATGGAAAATTAAGAGTTTAAGATTGGCAGACCTTTCTTGTAAGAAACTTCACTTACCCAAATAATGAACGTGACTCAGATTTCTGGAATTTTCCTTTTATTAATTTGATCAACCCTTGAGATAACGAGAAGATCATGAAATCCGAATTTCGATTTACAATTTGTTTGTATGGGCACCTAGTTATAGTATTTTGCAATCACCATTATTAACATTTTCCAGACTAATTTATCTAATGAAGTAAGACCACACTTATTTATCTAATGAATCTCAGAATTTCCAGACGTATTTATCTAATGAAACTCAGAATGAAGGTTTTAAAAATCAAAGATTCTTAAATTACAACCTAAATTTGGAAGAACAAATGTTGCGATTCATTAGTCTAAAATGATGCTGAATCCTATATAAAAATATTTTCAGAATTAAGGGAAGTACTTAAATGATTTGCAGCTAAATAAAACTTTTTGCAAAAATTAAGAATTAAATTTCTGACTTGAATTAGTAAACACTTAAATTATTATTATTAATTTGACTATACAGCTGAATTTACTATTTTTTAAAAATGAGAAAATTGATTTTAATTTTAAATTTAAATTTCCTTACAAACATTTTAATATTGATACGTAATAATTTAATAGCACTATATTTTTTATTTATGAATTAAAACCGAAATCTCAGCTCAAAGCTGATAAATACAATAGATCTTAGTATGGTATTCATGTGTTTATGTTATATGACTTGAGCTTAAAATTCGAGTATTACGGATATTAGATAAATTTAAGAAAACATTATGGAAAATAACCCATTTTTAAATAACGCAGCAAAAATATTGTCTATAGTGCTTTTGTGATTTTTGGCACCATCTGCAATAAAACGGAATTTGGTAGAAGTTTATAAAATTTAGGCAAGGATTTAGTCATTGGGATATATTGTGCTCCAAATTAAATAAATCAGTAGAACAAGAAATAGTATACATTTATATCCATTCGTTTGCTTTTCATTTATTTATTCTGAAAATATGGAAGAGTTATTTACACGAAATAAAATTCTTCTCTGTTGCGTTACAGTTTTCATATTTTTTCAAATAAAAGTATGAAGTCTGTGAAAATGTAGTGAATGAGAAAATAGTATACTTTTCATGTGATTGGATAACTGATAATGACGAATTATTATACGCAGCAAAGTGAATTCAAGTAGTTCTATAAAAATAACAATAATCACACTGAAGACTTACAGGGACGTGCATTGAAGACTTACAGGGACGTCCGAATATTTGTAGTGATACAACTGAAGAGCATGTTTTGTTAACACGTAATCGATAACCTAAGGACAGTAAATGTAAAAAATTGCATATATGTGTGACGAATTAATTTACGGAATAAAGTATCATATAAGAACTTTTAATAAGATTTACTTTACTTTTTGAGATCTAATGTTTTAATACTATGGATTAATCACGTAGTAAGAGGAAAACTGTTCTCTTATAATTCGAGGATTATTTGTGCCGTTGTAAAATTTGTGCTACATGTTTAATTATAGCCATACATATTACCTATTTTAAGCTCTTTGCGACATTGTTCTTCTTTCTTTCCATTGAATAAAAAGCCGAAATACATTAATGAATAATGGAAATCCAAATCGTTGGGTTAAATCCACTGTGTTAGAAATACAGTTTAATAACAGAAAGTAGTATTATTACTCATTTCGCATCAAGAAAATGTGCTCTTCTTACATTAAAGAATTCCATGATACATATCGCAAATATGTGGCAGATAATAAGCAACTTTTATCGAAACATTTATAAAAGAACCACTAAACTCATACGAGTAACGAAATGGCGCATTAAAAAACTTTTAACTCATTCGTCATCGCTCTTCTGCGTAATTAAAGGATAGCTCATCTTTACCATGTTAATAGTCGGAGATATTATTTTAAAAATTAAGTACGGAAACTTTTGCTAAGAAAGAAAGGTGAAACACGGAATCATCATTGCGAGGAAGCTAACTCTTCGTCAGAAAAACATAATTATAAATTAAGCGTTATTAAGAGTTATATAATCATCATTACCTTCAAGAGAATATTTTTTAAGCAAGAAGTCCTTAAAGTGAAATTTGCATGAGATACATATGCCTTCGATCGGCCTTTTTTCTCTTCAATTTTAGTGTATTATGACATAAAGATTATTTTTAGAGTAGTAATTCCGTTCCAAGCAACAAATTTAATGTTCCATAGTAAATTGCGTGAGCAAGATAATACTAATTTCCTGAAACTTTAAGGGAAGGAGGCTATCAGAATAAAAAAGTAGGAAAATGAAGACAAAATATAATTTTAGTTACAAATGAGGTGATCGAACAACATGTAATTTTAGCAACACTTATAACGTAACGAACTAAAATCTAATTTCTTTTCTTGTAGTTTAATCTGAATTCCATATACGTGAGCTGAGAGGAAACTAATTTCTTCCTCCTAAAGAAGATGGGGAACAGATATTATAGCATGATACTAGAAATAAAAGCCTTCAAGATAAGGGACTTCAGATAGAATAAGAATAAATACTGACGTGAATTGCAAGACGCAAACGGTTAATACTGTTTCGCCAGTAAAAAGGAAATTAACTGAAGAAAGAAGAAAAATCATAACGTGAAATTTTTACATACATATATTTTTTATATTTTTCGTATTTTAATTTATCTTACATTCCATTTACGCCAGTTTCACTCAAATAGTTGGCAGCGTGGTTTCACTTATTTGTCACCGAGTGGCGTTACATTCGTGTTATTTTAGTGCATCAATGTTCCCGGTTGCACTTACGTGGCTATGTCTTAAGATTCTACCCATTTCTAAAGAATTTTAGTGTTCTTATATAGTACGCCATAATTTATTTTAAAAAAGTCTCATCTATATTTTCAATCTGAATTTTTAAATAATTAAAAATATTATATTACTTTACTATTCTAATATGTATAACAGAGTTGGGCTTAATGAATTTAATTCATCGAAATTTTTGACTTTAGATTTTACTAATTTCATTTACTTATTATTCACAATTTAATACATAATCAATTTCGTAACATTTTTCTCGTTTTACTATATAACTTGTTCTGGGAGCACCCCACGCAATTGAAAGCTTGCTTTAATCGGGGAAAGAAGAAACAACCTCTTTTGCAATGTTGTGTTATTAACTTCTTTTGCCTTTTTTCCATTAGGGTATTCTATTTTTAGGCTTGATCATTTTTTCGGCTATAATACACTAAATTTTGTATTTTGAGACTGTACTATCAGACTTTCAAACTGCACTTCCAGATTTGTTAATTATTTGGTCTACTTAATATTAGGCCCACCAGCGGCCGAGCGGTAGAGACGCTGAACACTGGTAGTTTGGTCCGAGGTTCGAATCCCGCGAACGGGCTGGCTGCATGGGCGTTTTCGTGGTTTTCCCCACGTGTATACGAGCCAGTTTCCCTTAGAAAGTCCTCCACGAAGGCATCCTTCCCTTTAGGCATATAGCCCTCGTGTGCTTTGCCATAATTTAATAATCTAAACTAACCTACTTAATATTACTCCTTTTATTAATTTGCTTAATGCAAATTACTATAATTTTTATAGCATTGTTCGGTATTATATATATATATTATCTGCATTAGAAAATAATTTTTTTTATATAAAACAAAATTATCCCAACTGATTTCCGCGCAATATGCTACTGAAAATTAATCAATATAGATAAAAAGTAAAAAATTTAGAGCCAATTCCACAGATCCAAAATGAATGAAATTCAAAACCAGTAAATTTCAAAACTCTCTAGAAATATGTAAAATTTAATAAAATCAGAAGAATTAAAGAAATGTGAATGACTAAAACCACAAAAATAAATATGAATACATACAAAGGAAGAGGAATGCAATCAAATTTCGTATAACTTTATAAAGAAGAGGTACATTACACTTAACTGAACACCCTGAATTTCACTCTTAAATACCCGTATATTGAACCCACTTTTTTCCCTTTTAACCTTACCTTCTGTGAAAAAATATACTTAGTTATTCGCTTTATTCCAATTTAAAATTTTCCCATTTGGATGTGTTTGGTATATTTCTGTAACGGATTGCTTCTTCGTCCACTGAGTACGTTTTAAATTCATGTTCTCAGTTAATTTATTAGTATTTCTGTGTCAGAATTTTTCTATTAGTACTTAATTTTAATTTTAAATTAATTTCTTTTGCTTGATTTGACATTGGAATTTTTACACTGCGTCGGAGAGAATTCACAATTTTCGTGTAAGCTGTTATAATTAAATAATTAAGAATAGTTCATTAGCCAATTTTGGATAAAAAAAGCAGTGGTTTTCAAAAGGGAGGGGGTTCAACCGAGTCTGATGTACCTCTTTCTACCGATGTACTCTTTGTACTCTTACAAGGTAATGTCCAAAATCAAGAAACGTTTATTCGATTCCAATAACATTTATCCAATACAGCGTTTTTGAAATGTCTGCGGTGCCAAATGAAAAACTTAATCAGCCCATAAATGCCATTCCCAAATTTCAATGGATATGAATAGTTTAGATACCGTAAAAATTTCTAAAATAAGTAATTAAAAAATTTTAATATATTAACGAAATTATAGAGTAAGGTATTATCAGAAAGAGTATCATTAAATTAGGTATAATTGACCACCAAAGAATTATTTCATAAAACAAGACAGTTCAAAAACATTAAACTGATGAATTGGTACTGAAGCATTTTGAATAACATAATTGATAACACTATTATCAACACAATACACCGTATAGAAATATCTGCTCAAATATATCCGATTTATAAAATAAAATATTTATTCTCATTTCCACAGCAGAAAGAGAACAGGGTTCCCAAATATTTTATTAATTTCAGCTGAAACATTAGCATAAGGTACACACATTAAAGTGTAAAGTTCCCAGTGTTGCGTTAATTTAAACCCATTGCGAGATTAATTGCGGATGTGTAACATTTGTATAAGTGTAACGACTTTTCTTGTATCTAAAAATCCTGTTATTATCTAGATGTATTTTTTAAGAATCTTTGCAGCCAAAAGAGTGAAGGTTTTAGCTTTCCCTCTATTATCATTTCTGTTTTTTACTGTATTTACTCCTACCAGCAGTTTTTGTAATTTAAAATTCAATTAATTAAGTTATAAAACTGTAATTAATAATTTAAGTATTTATTTTTATTTGTTATTTATTTTCTGAAAATAGAACCTGAATTTGATTAAATAAGATGATTCTCTTGCAATTAAATTAGGATTAATCAATTTTTCTTTGGATAAAAACGCTTCAAATATTTTGCTCGTGTTTCTACGACGCGAATCAATAATCTGGTTTGAATTTGTTTCAAAGCCCCGCACACATAAAACAGGGCAACGTTTCCCTGATTTCAATCAAGTCACGCCATTGACAGCATGGTGTTCTGGCCTCCTAACTTGAAGGCAGCAACGAGTTCTTTCATTGTTTTTATTCTCAAAACATTTCTTTCATCGACCTCTCTTAAAAGAATGACTTCGTCGGGCCTCTTACATTTTTCTCTATAATATACAGCATACAACATAAGCATAAACCAAATAATTGTACACAAAAAACCTAAAGATAGCAATTAAACTAAAGAATATGAGTAAAAGTTTAAAAAAATGCATTTATTAAATTTTATTGTTTTTGTGTTATTCTTATTTTTACGAATATAAACAAGGTTTCAGATTAGATTTTATTTTTGTTGAAATTTCAATTAAATTTGAGACATCGCCTTGTTTTCCAGTCTGCATATAATTAGTATGAGCTTTCAGGAACGGTATTTGGAAATATTTTGCAGAATACCAAAAATATTGTAATAATTTCATGTAGGGATCCTTATTTCCATCTATTATAACAAACCAAAAATATGCAATATTTTTATTTTCTTATTTAAACTCTCTAGGTGACTGATGTATTTGTTATTTCTTCAATGATTAAGGGTTGTACAATATTTAAAATTTTTTATATTAATAGGCAAAAATATAATTTGCATGTCATTTTTTGTAAAAATATTCAAAATTATTTCACTCGTTTTTCATAGTTACCTTATTCCCAAAATAATTCTAAAATCTTAAAAGTATTTCAGAATTAAAATTATTATGTTTTTTTAAACGTTCCCTGACTGAAAAATTTTTAAATGCGTACTAAATTCGCTGACCATAATTGCTCAAAGCTAATTTCTTATACCATAAAATTTTAATTTGAAATCATTTTGTAAAACAATAGCATTACATTATTTAATGTCCAATATAGGAACAAAAACAGCATTTTTAATTCAATGATAATGCAAAGTATTTTTAGTTGCATTGAGTAATGAAATGCGTAACCGATTAAAATAAGTCTGAAAATCACACCGTTTAAAGTTTTTTCAGCAACAACTAATATACGTACATTTGAGTGAAAAAAATCTAGCAAGTACTTACAGTCCTTTTATATAAACCCTCCGATTACATTTTGAAGCGCTGGTATGCTGAAACTTTAAAAGCATTTCTCTTTTAAATGGTATATTTACTTCCAGTCAACAAAGCAGGAAAAAGCGGTGAGAAAAATGTTTATTTGCAAATTTCCTTCCAATTGTCATTTATTTCACATTGTTTATCCAATCACTTGCTTTGTTCTTCCAGCCTTCATCGTAACAACGACACTCAGGTGACTGAGCATCTGGCTGAAGATTTCATTCGCTTCATTCCCATTTCTTCAGTTTCACCTTGGACAAGCTGTTACATCATTAGAGGTAGCGCTATTGTACTCACCATAACAATGTTGTAGTTCCCACTATCACAGTGCTAGCTTTCCCATCATTCTATTGCTTATTATTCGAGTTCTCGTGGACATCTTCCTTTGCATACAAAACTTCACTTCAACTACGAACCTTCGATATGTTCAACAGAGTCGTTTGGTTACTGCAGGTTTCAAAATAAATAACGCGACGGAAAGCTAAATAGAAGAACTTAATGCATAATTTACTTTATTTAATAACATTACTTTGAAAACCTATAAATCAAATTTTATAAACAAACGTCGCGTTCCGAATAGAAGACAAAACTATCTTGTTTAACCGAAAGGTACAGCACGGATTCATATCCTTGTGGACTAACTGATATAAAGTGGATACTGAGTACATGTTTTTGTTGATGTGATCTACCTCAACTATTTCTCAATAACATTAGAAGACCAGGAATTTTATCTTGACGAGGGATGCAAGACTGTGTTTGATACTGCCATTGACCTTGAGCATCCTGAAGGTGAGAGTACTAATATGATCTCTCGAGGAACGGATCCATGACTTTCCTCCGTCTTCCTCTTCTACCAAACCACTCGAGAAGACTTTCAGCACGCCGTGGATTTTAAGTGTCCCCGTGCTGCAAAGGCATTATATGCTCACAAACATTCAAGCTTTCTCTAGGATTCGAAACTGAGCACAACGATAGAGCATTCAGCAACGCTAACCACAATACCGATCAGGGCGGTTGACGACACATAGAAACATAGCGATATCGTATATGTAAGATAAAAAATGTGAACCAAAACTATAACTTGCAATAAAACCTTACTTTTGTTTAGCCTGGTTGTAAGTTTTATCCCATGTTTATTAACAGTTATTTTAAGTTATGCTTCTTTCCAATTCATTCTAATATCAGCTTACAATTTCCTACCAGAATGTAGTTTCAGAAACGCAGTTAATGCAAATAAGTAAGAGTACTATTTAAGTCGATGTTTGCTGACTTCGAGAGAGAGAGTCTGATTTTCCTGACTAGCGCGCGTTTGCCTTTTGGCTACGTTCACTCTTAGTTTCTACGCTCGGCCATACTTTAGGCCCTTGCTTGGCTTCGCCGATTCAATTAATAATTAGGGGCCAACTACTTAGAATTCTGATAGCTTCGGCTATATCGTTCAGATAGCTTTAGTTAAACTTAGTTTAGTTTAAATTCATTATTATTTAAGTCCAAGCCCAAGTGGAGGCTTTGTGTATACTCCGAGCTAAGAGTTGATTGTATTTATTCTGAGAAATAAAGGGTAGTTAACCCTTCTTGAGTCTTACGTGTTTGTTCACCCACTTAAGCGATTATTCGCTTGTTAGGGTTGGTGGGGTTTTATGATAGAACATTGGATTAAAAAATAAAACCCCACATGGTAATTTGAATCTTCCATCCGAAAAGTAGTAGTTGCTTATAATAAATCTTTGAAATTTTGCTATTTCAAAATTAATCCTCTTGCGTGGTATTCATATAACGTTATAAATACAGGTATATACATAACGCTTCAGGGAATTATAATTCGAAATATGGGAACCAAAACGTAAAATTAACCAGTCAGAATTACTCAAATTTGTTTGGAGTGTGGATTTCATCTTAGACACCTCGAACTCTCTCCATTGTTTCTAACCTATCACCTCGCTGTAATGCAGTAGATTGCTAGGATTTATGTTATTCATCTGATTCAGATAAAAACAGATTTTGGGAATGAAGATGATTGTTTTAGTACCAGAAAGTTCAATATGCCCAAAAATATGATATTAAATATTAAATGTAGAATTTACTAAAAGCAGATACCAATTTTAATCACGAAGAACTTTATTTTTATTTACTTAATTACTCTTTTTTATTTTCTTCAGAAAGTAAAGATTTTTAGAACAATTTTTTTTCAGCAGTTAAAAACATCAGCGAAACGAATCAGTAAAAATGCTTACACAAAATCGTGATTTAATTCCCGAGAAAAGATCATGAGTATAAAATGAATGCGATGTAATCCATGTGTTTTAATAATGTGTAATTGTTGGAGCTTTTAATTCTTAAGAGTTTGTGTTTATGTTTTAAGTTCAATACCAAATGATAAGTCAATATTTGGATAAACAATTCTAAATAACATGAATGTGTAAAGTTTGTGACAACATGATAAACACAATATATACTGTAAAACTAGTGTTCAAATCAATCGTAAATAGTGACCATGAACTCCAACAGAATAATTAAAGTTTGCGTTGTGGAAAATACAGTCAGTTCCAGTGTTCTAAATTAAAAGTGAAACATTACAAGAAAGTTAAAATTAAATATGGAATTTATTAAGACATTACTGAATAATTTAGAATTAGTTACATTGGTGGCGGTGTGGAGGAATAAGTGAAATATTCATACCCTTCCAAACAGTGAAGTTAACATAGTAGATACATTGTAGGCTCTGGCTATGGCAAGGTTACTTGTTACAGAATCATGGCAGTAGAGAGAGCCATTGCTTGCTGTCTATAAGGAGAGAAAAGAAAGTAATTAGTTAAGTAAAAGTTTAGACATTTGCGTCGCCCTCCATAGTAGCCTTCTCTCATCCATTTCTTCCGACATCGTTGGTTCTATGATAACGCTGACAGCTACTCTTCAGATAGTATTTTCTTTCGCGAGGTTTGCCACGTTCCTCACTCCCCGCTCCGTCTCCTTCCGTCTCCGGCTGCGTGTCTGCCTGCCCTCGTCGCCAGCTCCCAAGCTTTTTACTCCATTCGCCAAGACTGCTCGATTGGCGATTTTAGATGGTAGGAAAACCGCCAACAGCCCGGCAACCCCAGGGGAAAAACACGCAGGAAGGTGAAGCCCAAAGTAGAATGAGCTCCAGAAATTGGCGAATATCGCTGATACACCAAGGTCAATCAACTCTAGCCTCGACGAGGGGTCCCACTCCAGCATAGGAAAAGCCTGCGAGTAAGCAAAACACCCCGTCCCCCTGACCTTGCGGCAGGGTTAGTAGTGTTGGATCTAGCCTCTACCGCAGGGTGCAAACGTTACTAATGTTGACAGATGTTTCACAGACTACCGTCTAGCGGGCGAAGAAATCGAAAACAAGCTCATAAATTTATTTGGAAGGGCAACGGAAAAGTTTTTTGAAGGGATGGGTATTAATTATTGATTTTACACACAAATTAACTTCAATACTGATAAGTACTTAAAAATAAAAATATAATAATTACATAGATAATTTTCTTGGGTTTATTCCAACACCAAACACGACCACCATAGTAAGGAAATAAAAATTACTTCAGTTAAAATACAATAATTAAGTATGAAAATTTTTTTATATTCTGCACAACACCAAAACGACCACCATAGTCAGAAAATATGGATCCCAAATTTAGCAGAAAAGGGGGCACATTAAAACTTGATTAAACTTTAAACACCAACTTGTGTAAACAAACTTTAAAAAGATTGACCTTAAGGGTCAACTTATCCAGAGATTAACATTAACAACCAAGGTTAAGAAAAAAATATTAACTAAATAGAAATTTAAATAGTTAACCAACCAAAAGTAAAGAAGAAAAATTAATTACTCAAGCAACTTAAAATCAGCGTTAACCAAAACTGTCAAGAGAACAAATTAAATGACTACAATTACTTTTCAACAAGTCAAAGAAACTTAAGTTCAACTACAAAAAAATTAAAAACAAATTAATGTTTAAGTCTGAAGCAAAATAAATTAAATCATTACCTTTAAAACAATTTAAATCACAACTGAAATAAGTAATACATAACATAATAATAAGCAAATAAGCATGACCTAGTTGTTAAAGCTTAAGTACAGAGTGAAATCTTTGAATCAAACATGATTACTGTAAGTTCAAATTTAGAGAAGTTTCTTATGCATTGAAGAAAATTCTACAGTATTTCTCTCTACTTCCGAAAATATAAAAATAAACTAAATTATAATGCAAATTGTTTCTTGAAACGAACTCTAAAATACTTGAAAATCTGAAAAATAAAGGATTTTGAAACAGCACTAATTTATCCTAATATACTTTCCTATTTTATCCTTGCTATAGAGAAGAAAGCTATTTTGAAATACATAATAACTGCTTAACTTGCAAGAAGAAAAGACTTTCAGAAGTTTCTTTGCCTTCTGAAAATAAAGAGTATATCTCATAGCCCAAATTGCAGCAAGCAAGATTCGACTTTCCCATTCCGCCTGCAGGAAAACCGGAAGGCAACAATGTACTCTGTTTTATAGCTTTATTATTTAGTATTATGGGATTCGACGCTATTTCGTGGCACTAATTCAGCACGGTTCTGGTTGGGACTGTGATCCTACTGGAAGGCAAAGGAGCTCAAATTGAATTTGGGTGTTTCCAAAGCAGTGTACGATTCTCATACATGTTTTTAAATCCTGAGTCAATTTAAAGCATTGCAATAAATAAAAATAAAATAATGCTGCATGTTATGAATATGAATATATTCAAAGGATAATTCACAGGGTACTTCCCTAGGCAAATGCTTTTACTTTAATAGTGCAGATAGTATGTTTCTCACATATTTAAGGATAGAAAGTTGTGCGTAATTACGTTTAATATACCTTTCTTTTACCAATCTAACAATCTCTTCGGTAGCTGTTGAATACATAAAAATGGCAGTAGAGCAAAGCAAGATTACTCGAAATGATTTATTTGAAAACCAGTGTATAAAGGCGGTCGTTTCATAACAATAGCTGTCAGTAATTACTTTGCACAGGATTTTTCTACATATGTCTTCATATCAACCATAAATAGTGAGTGAAGATCATGGTGGAAAATAAAACAAAGGCTAGATAATTTTAAAAAAGAAGCTTAAGACTTGAAATTCCGATCTCTGACCTACTCGTTGGTTAACTAGGTAATTTCAGATTAACTCTGGAACGAGATATTAACTTTGGAATCTTTGGAGCTTTTGTAGACAGAGATAAACAAAAATAAATTACAAGCTTCATGTCTTTGTGGTATTAAATAGGAATTTGTGGTATTAAATAGGAAAAAGATTCTGGGGTAAAATTAAAATAAAAATAATAAAGATTAATAAGAATCTTAAAAACAATTGAAACACTGTAATTTGATGTGGCTTAAGTAGCAAGAAACTTTGAAGAAGTTTCGGGATAATACATTTAACATGATTATTTCATGAAACTAGAAAACTTACGGTAGAGTCGTTGTCTTTTGTTAAGTAAAAAAGAAACAAAAGATAAAAAAAGACCAGAAAGAAACCTTAAAATGTTTTCCTCCTCTTTCAGATACCATTTTGGTTGTGAAAAATATACTGCTGCTCAGTCAGTCTTCCACTGGTTTAGATTTATACGAGTTTTATAATCTTTATTAACTACCTTAACGAAAGATGTTTTTTTTAAAACTCTTTGCTGTTATTTTGAATTTAATTATAATTTCATACTATAACAGCAAACGGTAAAATATTCTTAGTTGCATTAATCCATAGGCTTTGAAAAAGAATTAAAGTTTAAAACTTTAATTCGTTCGAAGGTAACAGCTTCTTATATTAACTACCCAAAATAATCTTTTAAACTCTATAAAATGACTATATTAAAATATGGTGTTTCAAGTTTTCACGATTAGTTTATTTTTAAACAAAAAAATTAACTTATAAAAACCAAGTGAAACGTGAAACAGTTTCATGTACCTACAAAGAAGAAAAATATAAAATTAGATAACAATTTCATTATCTTATATAGCTGAAACCTACATAAATTATTTATTAACTGAAGATTCTCATTACATTTTTCTTTAGAAATACTTGAAACATTAGGGGAAATTTATATTGCTGGTTGCAAATAATACACATCAGACAGTTTCCGGAATTTAGAACCATTTAGAAAGCAGCCATTTTATGAATGACAGAACGAAAGTACATCTGGACAGAGCTAAAAATGCATATTTCATGATATCGTATTTTGGTGTGTCCTGAAAACATAATAAATTTTGTCATAACTTGCTAAGAACTCATTGATGGGAAGCGATAATTTTGTAATCGAAAACTTTGTGGGGTTTCGCCCTTTTATTTAGCAGTTAAATGTGGGGAACCTCTTACACCGATAAGCAGATAATCGCTTAAGTGTGTGAACAGAGACGTAAGACTCAAGAAGCGTTAATTACCGTTTATTTCTCAAAGTAAGGTTTAACACAGCCGTCTCCCATCTCAGAACGTACAGAAAAGCCTCCACTTGGGCTTCAACTCAAATTAATAATAATTAAAGCTTAGCTAATGCTTGTCTAAAAAACTGTAGCCGAAGTTATCAGGATTCTAAGTAGTTGGCTCCTAAATCTCGATTAAGTAGGCGAAGCTATTAAGGGCCTGAAGTACGGCCAAGCGTAGTAATAGCTTAGAGAGAAATGTAGCCCAAAAGCAAACGCGCGCTAGTCAGAAGCTCTGGCTCTCTAACGAATTCAGGGAAACATCGACTTAAATACTATTCATTTGCATTAAACGCGTTTCTGAAAATACATTCTGGTAGGAAATTTTAAGCTGAAAATAAGAGAGACGGGAAAGTGTGAGAAACTTAAAGTAACTGTTATAAAGTTAGGATAAATCTTACAAGGTATTACTTATATTTGTATTTATTTAAATATTTTACATTTTACAAGATTATCAGCTGCCTAAACCTAACTAAAAATGAGAAAAAACGCTAAGACCCAGATATAAATATGAAACTAAGGTATCACACAATTAAATTACATTATATTCAGATGTTTAGAAATCATCTGATATATTCTAAAATGCAGGCTCATCCAAGCTCGGTACAGGAAACGTATACCATTTTGAGTGCCACCATACCTTTGACTCATTCTTATACAACGCCTGCTGATCTACTGACACAAAATCATTCAAGTTATTGTAGAGTTGTGGTGTTTTACTTATTTAATTCATTGTTCAATCTTAGGAACCCCTAAAACACTAATAAGCGAATAATCGCTTAAGTGTGTGAATAAATATGTAAGACTCAAGAAGGGTTAACTACCTTTTATTTCTCAGAACAAATAAAATCGGTTCCTAACTCGGAACGTACGCAAAGCCTCCACTTGGGGTCGAAATTGAATAATTATGAAATTAAACTAAACTAAGCTTAACTAAAGCTAACTGAAAGACATAACCGAAGCTATCAAGATTCTAAGTAATTGGCACCCAAATCTTAATTAAATCGGCAAAACCAAATAAAGGCCTAAAATGTGGCCGGGAGTAGCAATAGCTAAGAGAGACGTAGCCAAAAGGCAAACGCGAGCTAGTCAGAAACTCAGACTCTCTATCTCGAAGCCGGTGAAACATCGACTTAAATACTACTCTTTACTCATTTGTATTAACTGCGTTTCTGAATTTACATTCTGGTAGGAAATTGTATGCTGAGACTAGGATAATAGGAAAGATGCATAAACTTAAAATAACTGTTAATAAAATTCGGATAAATCTTACAGAGTAATTCTGTATAATACATTTTAGTCATTCTGAATGAAATTTAATGAAATTTATGCTGAATAAAGTAAAGTAAAATGAAAATTAGGTACTTAGAATATGGTCACAATGTTTTTTAGTAAATAAATCGTTTTAGAAGCTGAGGCAGCCGCCCTGATTGGAAATTTATTACTGGTTCTGACTGCCGTATCGAAGGGTACGGATTCAAATCCAGGAGAAGGAATGGGCGAAAATTGTTTGTTCATGCATAGGTGACAGCGGGGCCGCCCATTTAGTGCATGATAAAATGATCACTGCTTATGGCCTTATTAGTGGCAAAATTCTAAAATGGCTAGTGCCCGCCCCAAAAACATTAAAAAGCGTTTTATTGCATCTTAATAAACAGGAAACTATTATTTTGTAAAGGGGACTTAAAATTATTAGAGAAATTCAACAAAGTTGCGCATGTAATTGACTTTTGATTCACATTTATTTATTCATATTGTTACGTGCGTACGGGTTCGTTATATATTGAATGCACAAGTCGTAAAAAGTTAAAAAAAATTTATTCTTTCCACAAGAAATAAATTAAAATGCTGAAATATTTCTTCACAGATATTCGCACAATATCACATTATCTCAAAAACTCAGTTCAAAACAGATAAAATAGTTCTATCTCACAGCGAAATCGCTACAATCAATACAACATTAAGTAAACAAACAGCAGTTCGCTTTTTACAGCTACAAGTATAACAGCAACAACAACAACTAACTAACTAACTAACTGAGATGAG